>JAXGGA010002163.1:0-129320 GCA_038373865.1 Uloborus plumipes | reverse complement strand
TTGGTTAAAATCGGTTCAGTAGCTGAGGAGTCCATTGACCACAAACACAGGGACACGTAATTTTTATATATTAAAATAAGAAAGATTATTACCTGTTTACAACGCTCCGGAAGCTGCCAGAACGTGTGCTTTATGTCGCTCAGCCATGGAGGTGTCAAAAAAGGCTTAGTAAAAAGGCTTAGCCAAGAATATAGAAAATCTGGTAGCTAAATAGATAATTTGCAATAAAAAATATTTTGCGATCATAAATTGAGATAAAAAACTATCCTATCATTTAAGTTGAACCAAACTGAAACTGCGGTGCAAACTTTGGTTAAAATCGGTTCAGTAGCTGAGGAGTAGGGTGTATCGAAAAAAACTTTTTTTCGAAATTCAATTTACTAAGTTGATAAAAAGTTGCCCCTACCTACCCACATATTCCACAAAAAATTTCAGTCTAATCAGAAATTGTTTAGGTGTTCCGCACGAGACCTGAAGTTTGTGAATTTCTTCTAAAATGTGATTTTTTTTCTATCTTTTTTAAATGGTAAGAATAAATGTTAAAAATAATTCAAGTTGAAAAATGTACACCGCAAAGTCGGAGGACAAAATTGGGTTTGAAAAAAGGCATATTAAACAACATTTAAATCTCCCACATTTATTCTAAACTTACGTAATTTTCACCAAAACTAACATTTTACAAGGTCATGCGGCTTAGTTAGAAACTTGTTCATGAATGTGGAATCTAACTGAATTAACACTTGAAACTGGGAATCATATGTGATTTATGTATAGTAAAAAGTAAAATAATATAAACTATAAAACGAATCTAAGCCCATCGTCACACAGTGCCCGCGTTCTATCGGGGCCCTCGTGATGATAAACGAAATACAGTTCCGCTAGCGTATTAGCTGCTTTAGAATTGCAGAAGAACATATATCTTTGGTTAGGGAAACAGACTCTAAATATTTCAGACATGGTGGTCCAGTAAATGGCCAAGGAAAAGAAATTGTAGCTTCAGTTTCATGATTTATGAAAAAAAAAAAAGTTCTACTGATAATGAACATAAAAGCTATCGGTTGTGATGGCACATCAGTTAACACTGGAAAATTAAATGATGCTATTAGACTTCCAGAAAAGTATTTAGAACCCTCGCTAGAAGCCGTGGTATGTTTTCTTCATTTAATGAATTACCACTTAAAAAGTTAATGGTGGCTCTTGATAGACCGACTACTGGACAAAATTCTTTTAGTTAAACTATTGGAGAATTCTAACAATATTGCTAAGATCTACCAGTCATGAACTTTAAAAACGCGTTTTACCAGAAGTTGATGTCAAAGAATTGAGTCAAAAATACTTATGGGATGTGTCAAAAGCTGTAATGTCTGGCAAATGTTCTTAAAATTTAGCAGAAAGGAACCCTGCAAGCTTTTTCCATGCAAAATGGCTCACGATGGCAAAGTTTTGAGGCTATACATCGCAAGTAGTGATCCAAGTTCAGAGTTAAATAAACTAGCAGAATTTATAATAAAGGTTTATGCTCTCTGCTTTTTCACAATCGAATCTCAGCATAAAATTATTTTTAAGATCATAGATTGCAGCAAGTATTTGGATACAAACCTCCAAAATGTTATCCATTCCACATTGTAAAGAAGCCATCTTGTATGGGAAAAGCTTGCAGGGTTCTTTTCTGCTAAATTTTGAGAACATTTGCCAGACATTACAGCTTTTGACACATCCCATAAGTATTTTTGACTCAGTCCTTTGACATCAACTTCTAGTAAAACGCGTTTTTAAAGTTCATGACTGGTAGATCTTAGCAATATTGTTAGAATTCTCCAATAGTTTAACTAAAAGAATTTTGTCCAGTAGTCGGTCTATCAAGAGCCACCATTAACTTTTTAAGTGGTAATTCATTAAATGAAGAAAACATACCACGGCTTCTAGCGAGGGTTCTAAATACTTTTCTGGAAGTCTAATAGCATCATTTAATTTTCCAGTGTTAACTGATGTGCCATCACAACCGATAGCTTTTATGTTCATTATCAGTGGAACTTTTTTTTTCATAAATCGTGAAACTGAAGCTACAATTTCTTTTCCTGGGCCATTTACTGGACCACCATGTCCGAAATATTTAGAGTCTGTTTCTTCAACCAAAGATATATGTTCTTCTCCAATCCTAAAGCAGCTAATACGCTAGCGGAACTGTATTTCGTTTATCACAGGGGTGGCCAACCTTTTTAGGGAGAGTGCCACTATCTGAAGAGAAAAAGCTCAGCGTGCCACATTGTATTTTTCCAACAAACAGGATTTTTTTTAAAAATAAGTTAGAAATGCATTTTAGGTTAGCTGACTATGAAATTCTTACTCAAATGATTTATTTTTTCTCGTAAGTCTGAGCAATTGAAATCTAAATGATAATAAAGATAAAACAAGTCCGAACTTAAGAGTTATCGTTAATAAACACTTTTATAAATTCTGTCAGTTGGCTTATGCTTAAAAAAGACGAATAACATCAAACATTTTATCACAAAAATTAAAGTCTGTACTTAATGCGGTTTATAAGTCTGTATCTTTTTTACCAAGTCTTTAATTTTAGGATTAGTTCTTGAGAATCCTAAGAAGTTTAAGCGTTTTAAGTGCTATCAATTAATATTTAACGGTATTTAGATTTTTGTGCGTTCATAACAAAAAAAATTCGTTCAGAAGCGTATTTTGAACCAAATCTACAACAGCATCAGACGGCTAAAGTGTGCAAATGTGAAAAAAAAAATGCTGGTACAAATTTCTATATAACGTAGATGACTTTCTGTTGAAGCAAGTTCTTATATTTGATTACCAATGCAAAGGGTCAGTAATTCTGAGTTGGATTTCAGAAGGGTAACGAGTAGTGTCTTGCAGAGAAATAGACAAAGAATTTGAAAAGATCGGCATTTTTTTTTTTATGATCCTAAAAACCATCAAACCGAGCACTGAATGTATACTTAAAATAGGTGTAAAATTTTCTCCATATATCATTGGAAAATTATTACATTAGGGTTCAATATTAAATTTATGTTTTAATCTTTTTTCTCCAAAGTAGAGAGAAAGAAACTGAAGTTTCACCATAAAAGAATACAGATGGCCTATACTGGTTTAGGAAACTTTTTTGTACCATCTTAAATTTAAAATACTTTAACGCCGAATAATGAGAGATGACATAGCTAAATTCATTTGCTATTCTTCATTCCTAAATGGCAAGTTCTCACTGCTTTCCTTCCAGACATTTTAAAAAACGCACTCCCTAAAATTCTAAAATCTAATGACTATTTTCCTTCGGACAGCTATTTCACATTTCAATGAAGGAGTAACTTGCCATGCTCTCCTCTTTCTCCTGGGAAAATTTCGCAAAACATTCAGAGCTCTAATTCGTAGTTTGGTAATACAGTAAACTCTACAGAGTCAGAAGCAGAGACAAAGTCTATTCTTTGACAAGGAGTTTGTGATAAATAATTCGATGATACTTTTGAAGTTTTTTCCCCAAATTATTTTCAAATAATGTAACAAAAACAATTTAAGGATCTTCATTTGTGCAACCATACCGAATTTTCTCCGATCTGGTTTCTTAATTTTACTTGCAGAGTTAACTTTTTTTTTTATTTTTAATTTCATCACCCGTAGCTGACACTATTGCAGATCAAGAATCCATTCTGCAGCATCGAAAGTTTCATTCGTGTCAAGCACAAATATGCTTTACAAAGCATTGTCTGTAACGTCACAGCTCTCGTTGGATGCCTAAAAGCCAGTGGCGTACGCAGACAAATCATTTCAGGGGGAGGGGGCTGAGTCGAGACTTAGAGAGAAGAGAGCAGGGAGTCTCAGAAAATTTAGCTAAGAAAAGTAATTTTTTTAAATTTCTTATATCAATGCTAATTTAAGATGACAAAAATACATCATTAATTTTTTTTAGCATTATACTTGTTGTTGTAACCGATAGGTGCAACATTTTGATAAAAACAGGAAAAGATAAACTAAATTTTGAAAAGTTATCTTAATTAAAGTAAGGGTTCCCCTACAAGTGCATGCAATATTTTGACAAATTTGTGATTTAATAACATTAATTTTCCGATTGAACAGAGCCAGATGAATTATCTGTGTTTCTGAAAGAAATTTGCAATAAAAATGCACAAAATTGAATTATAAGATAGTCATTAACGTGACAAACAGTAAAATGGACATGTCAAAAGAAAAAGAAAGAATTTACTTCTTTTCTGTCCTTATATTTTGTCCTTTAATTAAATTTTCTCTGCAGAAAAAATTTCTGTTTTCGCGATTTCAGGAAAAAGAAGGAAAAGGGGTATTAACTAAAATGTTTAAAATTCTTTTTTGATAATTTCGGAGGGGGCTACAGCCCTATCAGCCCACCCCCTGGATACGTCACAACCCGAAGCTAACGCTAAGTACTTTGCAATATTGCAGTAAAGACAATTTGTAAGCCAGGATCCTAACACTTAATCGTCACAATATCATTTTATTTATCAGTTCAAGGGTTTTAGTTTTTATCAATATTTTTGAGATCAATATTTTCCCTCAATTTTTGAATTTTTTCAAAAAGTCTTCGCGTGCCACTGTTACGGCTCTGCCGTGCCACCTTGTGGCACGCGTGCCGCGGGTTGGCCACCACTGGTTTATCATCACGAGGGCCCCGATAGAACGCGGGCACTGTGTGACGATGGGCTTAGATTCGTTTTATAGTTTATATTATTTTACTTTTTACTACACATTAATCACATATGATTCCCAGTTTCAAGTGTTAATTCAGTTAGATTCCACATTCATGAACAAGTTTTTAACCAAGCCGCATGACCTTGTAAAATGTTAGTTTTGGTGAAAATTACGTAAGTTTAGAATAAATGTGGGAGATTTAAATGTTGTTTAATATGCTTTTTTTCAAACCCAATTTTGTCCTCCGACTTTGCGGTGTACATTTTTCAACTTGAATTATTTTTAACATTTATTCTTAATATTTAAAAAAAATAGAAAAAAAAATCACATTTTTGAAGAAATTCACAAACTTCAGGTCTCGTGCGGAACACCTAAACAATTTCTGATTAGACTGAAATTTTTTGTGGAATATGTGGGTAGGTAGGGGCAACTTTTTATCAACTTATTAAATTGAATTTCGAAAAAAGGTTTTTTTCGATACACCCTACTGAGGAGTCCATTGGCCACAAACACAGGGACACGTAATTTTTATATATTAAGATAAGAAAGATTATTACCTGTTTACTGCGCTCCAGAAGCTGCCAGAACGTGTGATTTATGTCGCTCAGCCATGGAGGTGTCAAAAAAGGCTTAGCCAAGAACACAGAGAAGCTGGTAGCTGAATACGTAATTTGCAATAAAAAATATATTGCGGTCCTAAATTGAGATAAAAACTATCCTATCATTTAAGTTGGACCAAACTGAAACTGCGTGTAAAATTTGGTTAAAATCAGTTCAGTAGCTGAGGAGTCCATTGGCCACAAACACAGGGACACGTAATTTTTATATATTAAGATTGATATGAATGTGAAAAAAAAACGAAAATTCCGACATGTTGTAGCAGTTAAGGAGAATTACTTGATCTCTTTTTCACAGTTCCGATTTTGTTGTTGAGTATGATTTTTCTTTTCTAAAAAAACATTCGAAGAACCGTCTTTACTATCCTGTAGTGCTAAAGGTACAATGTGCAAAAATATTGTCTGAATTAATGGCGTGTGGTACTCGTTGCACTAGAAAGTGGCAAATTCTCAAAGTCAATATTCTTCACATGAGCATTTCATTTCATTTCACACTCCAGGGTCCACCGTACCTACCACAGCTTGGTGGTTTAACCGGGGGATAGGGCCCTGAAGAGCGCTATGTTCTTAATTTTGAACCAGAACCTAGGGTCGAGCAAACCCTAGGCCCAGCACCCCCAGAGGTATCGTTTCACTTGGAGGACTTTGTGACCACGACATTTTTAACGCCTCCCAGACACCATTAATCAAGACGGTGGATCTTTGATCGGCTGGGATCGAACCCGGGTCCCTCCGGACACGAGTCCGATGCCTTACCGATCGGGCCGCCACGGCCTCACATGAGCATACAGCTATAATCTTAGTTCATTTAAAAATTTACAGAATGAGCCTTTTCGTATTAATTGCACTACGTATTCTTTTGCTGATTCACGAATTTGTTCTACATATTCCAGTCGGAAGATAGGCCAAATTTCTCCAAATATTTCGTAAAAACATAATGAAGAGCTGTTTTTTCAGTGTAAAATGTACTCCAGTAATTTGGTTCAGATAGGGCGTGGATGATTGGAAGGTTTTCATCTTTGTTTCGGTGAGTATTATGAGCAGACAAAAGTCACGTAGAATCCATAACTCCAGTGTACCCCAGTGTAGTTCCTCAGCTTCCTCTGCTGTCAAGCAAATTATTATGATGCCCAATTCCTGATAATGCCCAAAAGTTATTGATTAGGATAGGCAGAGTAGCATCTTGAGAGATTTTAATGACATGCATAAAAATACGTCTACCTTGTTTCTACGCTTTCGGAACCTTTAGGGGGAAATTTGCTCTAATTGTAAAAAACATTATAGACTCTTCCACAGCTCTTTGTGATACTCCCACTATATGATTTAAATAATAACAATAAAAAAAAGTTATTACTTCGTCAAGGGTTTGTTTTTATTTGTCATAGCCTTTCGTACAAAAAAGTTCACTATATAACAGGACTTTTCATCAGACAAGGTTTTTTCTCTTGTGTTGCCATAAGATTTTTCTAGCTCTTTTTACAATGCACCTATTTGTAATCGTAACATAAATCTCGCTCATTTAACAATGAAAAGTTGTCACATGGTTCAAATAGTAAAAAATCATCTGAAACTAAATAGCATTCGATTTGCTATTGCCAACAATCATTTTTTAGGTAAGATAAAGGTTATATTTGTTTTTTAATTTTTAAAGCTTAAAATCAGTGCTTTCATATAAATGGTGTTTCAAAATATAGAAGTAAATAATGTTTTTTTTAACTATGAAACTTTTCTTTAAGTACTGTATTTTTCGCCGTATAAGACGCACCCAATTTTAAAGGAGGCAAATCTAGTAAAAAAAGGGCTGTTGTATTTGCCGTATAAGACGCAGGCACTCCCCCCTCCCCCCCTTCCGATTTTGGGAAGAAAAAAGTGCGTCTTATACGGCGAAAAATACAGTAATTTTATTCCCTTGAATCTTTTATATTATCACACTTTGTTAAAAATAAATTAAATGCACCTATTTTTTTCTTTCCTATCTAAAAGAAAAAAAAAACATTTTATTGAGGTTTTTTTTTTAAATATATTTTTTAAAGTGGTAGTGCTATAACAGACATGTAGGTTTACATATAGTATTATGTTAGCAGTATCCACATTCTGATGCTCATGCTAACCATTTTAATGAAGTCCCTCGATTTAATGAAAATTTAAATTAAGACAGTTTAAAGACAGTTACAGAGACGGACATATGATCTGATAATTTGATTTCTTTTAAGTTTTGTACGAAAAGAATGGAGAACATTATGAGAACACGGAGAAACTGCTATTTTGCTGTTTGTTATAATCTTGTGGTCATTTCTTTTCTCCCTCCAAAATTGAAGGTTGTTGCTGGGGTAGGGTTTGAAGTGAATCATAACTTTCCATTTCAGATATTGAATGGAAGTAGGGGAGACCGGGGCAGGTTTACGCATGGGGCACGTTTACGCAGCGCACTTTTTCAGAAACGTGTTGTAGTTTGCTCAACATCGGTGACGACAGATTCATCCGGTCACCTATCGGATATTCTCACAAGAATTTTAGCGTCAGTAGAGCTTCTGCCAAGCGCGCAGCGAGGATTATCTGTTTTCTGCCAAGCTGAGTAAATTTTGTGTTCAGCTTACTAAACCTTATTGTGAACTAATAATACTTTGTTAAAGATAAACAAATATATGAACGAACGCAGAATTTAATGCTCTTTTTAAAAATGTAATTGTTTTTGACGGAAATGTTATTGTGTTTGGTTGTACATTAAAAATAAGCTAGAAAGTAACGATGGGGCACGTTTACGCATCGACGTCGGGGCAAGTTTACGCAGCAAGAACGCACGTAAACGTGCCCCGAGGCAGTGGTCGGAAGTAGCGCGCTACAAGTAGCGAAACTACTGTAGTAGCTACATTTTTTAGTAGTTTGTAGTGTAGCGCACTATTTTTAAAAAAAAGTAGAGTAGTGAGTAGCGCAATACAAAAAAATAGTAGTTTGTAGCGATTTCTGGAAACTACTTTTAAATTAAATAAATAAATAAAAGAATGAAAAAAATTAAAAAAAAAAAGCAGAGGAAAAAAACAAGGTTTAATTGACTGTGACTGGTGTAAAATTTGCACAGCAGCGGACGCAAGGAGTAATCAGAACCATAAAAATATGAGCTGATCTTAGATACATCATGTTGACAAAATACATTCTATCTGTTTGATGTCATTGGTTTATTTGGCATCATAATTTTTATATTCCTTCAAATAATTTTCATGTTCCCAAATATTCCCTGGCAAGAAATTTAAAAAAAATTGAAGGTTGAATTCTTTCAACTTTTGAATCCTTTCTTGTAGCGAATATTAGTAAAAATTGTTAAAAAAATGTAAAAGGAACAAATTTTAACAAAAAAATAAATAAATAAATAAAAATAAATAAATAAGGGACAAAAAGGAAAAGTAACAAATAAATTCAAAGACAATTCTTAGTTCTATCCCATATTCAAATGAGTTAATTTATTAATGTAAACCACTTTTAAAGTTTTTTCGCTCAATCCTCAAAAGGTGTATGCTTTTTATTTATTTATTTTTTAAAAAGTAGTGAAGTAGCGACTACAATTCAAAAGTAGTTTGTAGCTCGCTATATTAAAAAAAAGTAGTTGTAGCTGTAGTTAACTACATTTATAACAAAGTAGTTGTAGCTGTAGTTCGCTACAAAATAAATGTAGTTTTTCCAACCACTGCCCCGAGGTCGGTGCATAAATGTGCCCCAGAAGCTTTTTTAGCACCGTCATAGAGCGTCTGTATTTTTAGTCCATTTAGCTTCGCAATTTCTCATTTTATGTTTAATTGAATTACAAAATCATCTCTTGTAGCTAACTACCATATAGTTCTGTACTCATGCTTGTACAATTTAAATTTTATAAACTATTCAGCCTGTAATTTTCTTTATGTTACAGATGGTAAGACATTATGTTACAAAAACTCTTAGAACGATGTTTGACATAAAACTAATGAAAAATACTGCACTGAAAGTGTGACTTGGTCAAGCCACAATTAGAGGGGCTGCCAAAATGAATGGTTTAAATGACAAGACGGTAGGTAACTGCTGCAAAATCTGGGCTAACCTATCCAATGAGGACCTGAAAACGCAAGATGAAAATGAAAATGTCAGTAGAAAATTTCTTATAATATTTTGGACTATTTTATGAAGTTTTGAATTGTTTTTTTTTTTTTTCAATGAAACCAAATACGATTACAAAATTTAAATTTAATAATTCACACTGTGAAATTTTTAAATCATATTCAAAGTCATTTTCGCTAGATGAAGCCCCTCCCACCACCGCTAATTTGAATACCATCCAATTAGCGGCGCATTTCATTTCAACAGTTAAAGTAGTAAATGCGCAACTAATTTTCTATTGCGGGAAAGGTTTTCAATATTCACTAATGTTATCCTGCATAACGCTGGCTACCGTCAAAGCTCTTATACCCCCCCCCCCTCCCTAATGTGGAGGTATATTTTACTTTTTCCCCTAATATATAAGCTTTTGGGCGAGTGAATCGGTGTCGAGTGTTATTAACAGAAAAGGGTTTCTTTTTACGTGGCATGTAGCTCATTTATTTATGCATATATTTTCACTCAAAACTTTTTTCTGCAGCTTGATGAACCAACTCCTGATTCAAAGGTTCCATTGACTGCAGAGGCATGGCTACCTGCGATCCTTAAGCGGCTAGCCAGACGGGCGAAAAAGAGCGTACAAGCAGAACTTACAATTTCTGCCACTTTAGTCATTTGGCGCTGATCTCCTAGGGTTGGGTGAGACTTTTTAAGGGAATTCTATAGTAATAACATGCGTGTAAAGACTTGATTTCTAGGAGTAAAACTGTTTCAGTCTTGATGGAAAAAAAAAAAAAACATCAAAATACATAGTGCTGTTATGTGTTCACAGTTTAAAACATTTATTATACACATGAAACAATTTAAAGATTGTTTAAAAGTCATAACACATGCAGTCTTCAAAACTACATTTACGTGAAACATTACGTTTACATCTGATTTAGATGATAGCTTTATATATTCGAGAGACAATCATTTATTTAAAGGATTACATTTTCCTCACTTCCGTTTTAACCAGAGTTGCAAAAAGGAAAGCTGATTCTTCTAAAATTACATTTACAGAAGCGCCGAAGAAAATGTAAAAGTTCAATTAAAAGGCAGTTAGATGCAGGCCCGTCCTTTCGATTTGGGGGAGGGGGGTCAGAGGGGGGTCAATTAAAATACAGTTTTTTATTTTAATTGACCCCCTCCCCCGGGTGGGGGGGAATTCCGAATTGGGGGAGGGGGGTCAGAGGGGGTCAATTAAAATACAGTTTTGTATTTTAATTGACCCCCCCCGAATGGGGGAATTCAGAATTGGGGGGTCAGAGGGGGGTCAATTAAAACACAGTCCCCCCCCTGGGGGACTTTTTTTTACAGAACGAACCACGAATACAGTCCCCCCAGTATTTTAATTGACCCCCTCCTCCGAACGGGGGGAATTCCGAATTGGGGGAGGGGGTCAATTAAAATACAGTCCCCCCCTGGGGGGACTGTATTTTAATTGACCCCCCTCTGACCCCTTCCCCCAATTCGGAATTCCCCCCCCCCAATTCGGGGGAAGCGGGGTCAATTAAAATACAAAACTGTATTTTAATTGAACTTTTACGTTTTCTTCGGCGCTTCTGTATTTTAATTCCTCATATGTTTAAGAAAATTTTATTTTATTTTTTATTTATTTATTTTTTTTAGGGTGAAATATATTCAAATAATCATGCAATATAAAAATGAAAGCAATAACCAATGAAAAACCTTGTGCCACGAAAATAGCCCGAGAACGAAGGAAAAATAAAAGAAAGAAGAAGGACAGATAGAGATCTTAGCATGTGCAGCTCAGCCAAATAATTCATTCCCCCCCCCCCCAATCAATTCAAATTGCTTTCCTGTTAAAATTTTGTATTTGACAGAAAATTAACGAATCGCAAAAAATAAATAAAGAAAAAATTTAAAAAAAAAAGTTTAATAAGATAATATAATGAATATATAAATGAATTTAAACTTTTCAGATTCAGATTTTTTTTAAGTGAAGACAATGAGTACACCAACGTTCTTATAGCGCCAGTACCAGTCGCGAATTAAATTGCAAACTAAAATACAAAAAAAAGTGCCTGCGAAAAGAATGAAAATGATTTTCATTAATACTTTGCAATAGACACTCTAAAACAACATTCACAAAAAAAAAAGAAAAGAACACATGAAATTAATGTGCAATCAAGTATCGTGGGATGTGCTTCGATGAATAATGCATGAACAGAAAACTCACTTGAAAGAAATAACACGGTTCTCACTGAAAAGCAAAGCGAATTCTAGATTGTTATAACAGAAATACGCGCAAACCAACCCTAGGAGATCAGCACCACAAGCGGCGACAACGGTAACTTCGCCTTGTACGAGATTTCCTTTGTTCTCCGGCGCGTCTGGCTAGCCGCTTAAGTATCGCAGGTAGCCATGGCAGAGGCAACATTGGCTCGAAAGAGAAGTCCGCAATCCTAACTGATTCTCCAGTTAAAGAAGCTCTCAGACAAGAGCAGTTAGAAGCAGAAAAGAAAAACATTATTTCACAACAAAACAAAAACAAGAAACTACTTAAAAATTTACTAGTTTCTGTGGAAGCAGAACAAAAAGATAGCAAAGGAAAAAGAATTAAACCAAAAAATGCCAAAAAGGAACAGTTGGCGTTGGCACCCTCTGCAAAAATTAACAACTGAAACTACTTAGTTATTTTCTTCATCACTTCGTCATCAGAATCATTCTCTATTTTAATCGGCAATAAGCCCAATGTTTTCAGTTCATCATACAAAATGTTCTTTTATTAATTTTCTTTATTTTTCGTTAGTAAAAACTTGATGGTTAAAATGACTAAGTAGTTTCAGTTGTTAATTGGCAATCTAAAAAATATTTATAAATTATCTTTATTTTTTATTTTCAAACAGTGCATGAAGTTATAAATAAAACATTTTAAATTAATTAAAAATTCATTTCTCTCAATACTTGGCACTCTAATAACGTGCCCCTTAATGCGTAAAAGTGCCCCGATGTCGATGCGTAAACGTGCCCCAAATTGCGTAAACGTGCCGCGAATTACGTAAACGTGCCCCGAAGTTGCGTAAACGTGCCCCGATGTCGATGCGTAAACGTGCCCCGCCTAATGCGTAAACTTGCCCCGATACGGGGCACGTTTACGCAACAGACTTTGTTCTAAATATTATTTTTTCAACGCTCAAATACAAACACAAGGCGAAAACTGAATGCATACATTTAAACTTCGTTAAATGCTTAATAAGAATGTAACGTTTGAAATTTCCTAAATTGAAACATAAAAATTAGAAAATTCGCGGAAAAAAATCGGCGTAAACGTGCCCCGGTCTCCCCTACACTTTGTGAAGTTCAAATCGAAAAAGAAACACATCGTCTGAAAAAAAAAAAAAAAAACTTTAAAGGGTAAAAATAATCCTCATTTCAATCCCCAGGTGAGGCGTCATATTAGTATGGTGTTAATGATATATTTAGGTGGGGGGGGGGGGGGTACTTCCTCTTATTATAACGAAGAACATTTACCAACTTAAGTAAGTTCACTATTCATTTTGTTTCAAAGATTTTTTTTTTAGTTTTTTACATTTTCAGCAGTTTTGAAAAGAAAAAAAAGTGGTTGTGCCGAGGAGGGGGGGAGGGGTGACCTATCCACAAGTTCATGCCAGCTCACTTCAAGCGTATTCATCTTTACTTCCTCCTTTTTGGACTATCACCAGCTAGAGAACTTCATATTTAAATAAATAGAATCTGAAAAATATTATTTTTTTCCTGTCAAATTCAATTAAAAAATTCATAAAAATATGATTTCATTGAGATTCCAACTTAAAATTTTGCACAAACAAAGGTAAAATACACAAACATTTTCGAGAAATTTAAATTTTAAATTTAAACTTCATTTTTTTAAATAATTTTTTTAGAAAATTCGTCATGATGCATATCAGATTAAACAGCAACTAATGTACTTTAAAATACCATTTACCAAATCGTTCTGCTATATTTGCTGCTGAGTTATGGTCCATTTTATGTTCAAGCATCCATGAAAAAGAGAGCGTTTTTTCAAAAATAAAACTCTTATAAATAAAAAAATAAGAGATAAAATTCTAAAAATTGGGGCTTTTGATTTCCTTGAAAGGTACAATTAATGAGCCAAATTTCAAAGAAATACTAAAATGTGAGGGAAAAAACGTTGGATCACTGGACATGGAATGACCCTACTTGCTTTGATACTTGAGGTCTAAAGCAGATAAGTTTAGCTTTTTTTATTTTGAAAAACCAGTTCAGCCTTTTTTTTTTTCATTGTACAACTTTCAGGATGAATTTATTTTTATATGAAATTAATCATAATGTGTTTCTTCATATTTTCACATTAAAAAATTAAATGGCATTTTATGCATTTATTTTTTAACCTTCAAACTCCTGATGCTAGAAAAAAATGAATGAAAAGATTTTTTTCTTTTACAGATACAGAAATATCTACTGTGGCCGTATGTGCTGGTTCTGGATCTAGCATTTTAAAAGGTGTCATTGCTGATTTGTATATAACTGGAGAAATGTCTCACCATGATCTTTTAGATACTCATCATAAAAATATTAGTGTCATTCTATCAGAACATAGTAATAGTGAAAGAGGTTATTTACCTACGTTAATAGATGTTTTAAGACCTAAATTAAAAGGAATTAATCTCATAACATCTTCTGTTGATAAAGATCCTATTTCAATCGTCTAATGTAAATAAATGAGAAAGTATTATTATGATCATAAAGATACATTTTTTGTGCTATAAAATATTCTCAAAAAACTTTGTCTCAGTTATTAATTTATTTAAACTTTGTCTCAGTTATGCATTATGTTATCAATTACCAAATTATTTTTTTATTCAAAGAAAAAAGAAAATTATCATATATTATTTGAAAGTTTTTTTTGCTTGAAATCTGTGTGAAAAAGTAAAATTTTGCAAATGGAAAATTATTGAAGGAGAAACAAGTCTTTTAAAATTTTATGAAAAGTTCATTGGCTATATAAAATTGAATAGTTCTCTACAGCAAGGATAAAACATATTTTGGTAACTATGAATGTTTTGCGTTTTTTGGAGGAAAAAAAAATCTATAATAATATGAAAGCCAAAATGTTCAACTTCAAACACACTCAAGGGTTCATACGCTCCTTTAAAACTCCTACAATCCTACTCCATTTAGAAAAATATTTTGAAGGGCTCTCAAACTTCTACATCTTTAGTTAACGACTTCATAATCTTTCTTCTCTGACAGTCATTCAAAACATATCAATTTTCTCTTTTAGAAAACAAATATTACGACTCTTATTACTTCTCTAAATCTTCCCCCTCTTTAACATCAAAGATGTAGTCTAAAAATTGTGTATCTGGAATTTTCATTTCGAAAAACTTCGGTTTAGTGTTTTGGATTTCATTCCTTCCCCTAGTTTCATCAAAGATGACCTACAATTGCATTTCAAGAGCTTCATTTTCAAAATACTTCTAAAGACGAACTCCAGCACCAGAGCATGAGCCCATACAGCCATTGAGCCCTTGGTCAAGGACTAAGATGGGCACTTAGTTCCTATGCGCTGTTCTGTTACTAAGTTTAGTTTTTGTATACATAAAACTCAAAAGCTTTAAATGTTTAGTTTTAAAAATTGTGCTAAAAACTGAAAAAAAAAAAAGATGGACAGTACTGGTCAGAATGGATGATTCTGCGATGTTTATGAATGCAGAAGAATAATTGCATTTAACCAAGTATTAATTTTGTGAGAATTATTATTTTTTTTAGTTATATAAGCGCAGTATAAATACATTACTGAGAAAGGGTTCAATATTTAATGTTGAAACTTTTTTTCAACACAGTTTGAATACAATCAGGCATAGAAATCTAGAATTTTCATAATAATCTGGTATGATTTCTATAATCCATGCTTATTTTATAGTTTCTCTTAAGTCCAAAAGTGAAGTGGAGTTACGCTCAGCAACTTTGCGCTTTAAATTTACCCTTCAGTTCTCGATAGGGTTTAGATCCGGGAAATCTCGAGCCACGGCCCAAAGATCTGAAACCCAATCTTTGCAATGGCAAGATGCTCCATCATATTGGAAATGTGTGCACTGGTTGATATTCATAAACTTTGGTTTCTTCTCTTTTAGCACAATTGTTTATCTCGATGTGCTAAAAGAGAAATTACCAACGTTCATGAATATCAACCAGTACACACACTTCCAACATGATGGAGCACCTTGCCATTGCAAAGAAGGGGTTTCAGATCCTAAGGCCTGTAGCGAGTAACTCCCCGGATTTAAACCCAATCAGTTAGGTAATTTTAAAGCGCCAAGTTGCCTTGTGTAACTTCACATCATTTTTGAACTCACAAGAAACTATAAAAAAAGCACCGATTATAGAAATTACAACAGACAATTGTGAAAAATTATGTATTTCCATGCCTGATTGTATCCAAGCTGTATTGGATAAAAAAAGGTTTCACATTAAATATTGAACCCTTTCTATTGATATTTCCCACAAAATAAATGGTTCAATACAATTTTTTTGTACATTTATAAACATCACAGTTTTTTGTCAAGAGTCATCCATTCTGGCCAACACAGTATATTCAAATTAAGTTTTAATGGATAAAGAAAGAGAGGAAATCATTTGTCCAAGCCAAGCATTTCGGAAAATAAAATTAAAAACTTCAAAGGGACATGGGGGGGGGGGGGATACAGGGCTGGGCACATTAAATATTTATTTAAAAGGAACAAGGAGCAGCACCCATCTAAGCACTACCATTTTTTGTAGATCCAATCTAGGACATATTTGTATACAGAAATAATAAAATAGAAACTATTTTATTAGGACAATTCACAAGAACTAAGACAACTTCAAACACTGTGTTAAGACAAAACTACTGAATGTATGTATAATGTGGACTCTTGAACAGAAAAAGCATCAACAATTATTCTTTTCTAAAGGGGTTTTAGAAACAATTTTATTTACAAATTTTACACACAAGTACATTTTTATCTTTTTGCAGGGAAAGTACAAATGCAATGATCAATTAAAACATTGTGAAATGATTTAACTTTTTACCAGTGTTAGAAATAAGCATTTAAGTCTAGGCATCAAGATAAAAGTTTTTAAGTATCAAAATAAACTTAGGTGCCATTTTTAAGAAATCAAAAATGTATGTATTAGAATAAAAAAACAAGATGTATGAAAGAGAATGAATTTAGAAAGACAAAATTACTTGCATTTTTAAATTACTTTTACAAATTTATCCTTAATGTCATAGTCACGATGAGTCAGGGAGGTGGGGGGAGATAGCTTCAATATTGTCCAAAACTTTAGGCATCCAATTTGATACCTAGCTTTCCATCTAGGCATCAAATCAAAATTTCCCCTTGTAAAATACAGCTAACGACCGCATATTTCTAACACTGCTTTTTGCAGGAAACAATCAGCTTGTTGAAAACAAAAGTCAAATTTCAGTTTTTATTCTGAGGCCCCATTAAAGTTGATACAATATCATGGTGATCTTTTCCCTTTTCTAATGCTATAGCTTCACTCTGATGTCTTAATGTCTGAAGTTCAAATTCACAATTAGCTAAAGCTAATTCTAGTTCATACAGAAGAACCATATCACTGCGCAGTTCATTAAAATTTGTGCATATTTCTTCTGTAGGAATAGGATTTGTTTCTATAAAAAACAAAACAAAATAAATAAATAAAATGTTGAAAGTAATTATTCTTGCATGATATGACTATTAAGTTTGAAAGTAACATTTTTTCAACAACTTATTCATTTTCATATTATTTAATAAGTATATGAAAAAGTGATATTTTACTTAATTATATTTAAAATGATGCATCATGAATTCCCAAAACTAAACAAAAAATAAATGAACTCTATACAATCAACTCTTTCTTGTCAACATGTATAACTTAAAAGTAAGTTCTCTATGGATGTAACACTTTTTATTAAAAAGCGTGGGTATTTTGATTGCCTCACATAGAGTTATAAAGGAGCATGATTTAAAAAAAAAAATTACTGCATTTTTTCTACAGACATTATTTTTCATAAAATGTACTATAAAGTAGCTTGTTTACAAGTTCAACATACTATTAAATTTTTTTAAATGTAAGGCGTTTAAAAACAGCCAAAAAAAGGGGGAAGGAGGAAAATATTTTCATTACATCAAACAATTTGAAGTACATATTTTGAGAAGAAGAGAAAGAATATTACCTAAATCAAAATCTTTAAGCAACTGCTCAATAGCTTTAGCTTTCTTTTGTCCCACAGAAGCGGGTAATTTCATCTTTAAAAAATGAAAAAAATATTATATTACATTACATTTCAAACAAATAATTAAATCATAGTTTTATTTTATAAGTTAACACTCAGCTGATTTGTTCAATAATGCCATGTTAATATCATTAGCTTAATAATATGAAAGTAGAGAGGTATTGCATAGGCAAATAATTCTTCATATATTTAGGCAATTATTCCTCAAATTCAAATAGTTCATTAAAATTTTTTTTACTAGAGTTCAAATAAAAAACACTTTGACTGTTTATTAATTATTTTTAACATATAGCTTATGTATTGCCGGTATTTAAAACACTTAAGTATAAAGAAACAAGGATTTAAATATTGAAAATTTTTTCAGCATTTTCATTGCTTTTAAATAGTGTACAAAAGAAAATTGACATAAACGAAATTTATTGACCAGTACAGCTAATTTAGAGTAAAATAATTATTAGAATATATTTTTTTTTCAACTCCCACAATAAAATGTGAAACTATGAAAAAAAAAATTCTAAGAAGAAATCGCTGGCTCTTATCTAATATCTTTAAACGAGCAATTCTTGTATATATATATATTTCGGATCTCGAAAACGGCTCTAACGATTTCGATAAAACTTGGTATTTAGATGGAGTTTTGGTTTCTGAGTTCATCTACGTCGGCGTTTTTTCTGTAAAAACGCCAGTTTTCACAAAAAACCCCGTTTTTTTGTGCCATCATTAAGTAAGTTTGAGACGCTTTCTTTATCGCCATTTTCTTTATGATTATTATCAATTGTTACCGTTTCATAGCAACCATCACGTTTTAATTTAACAATGAATTTCATAGTTAATCACATCAGCGCGAGTTTAAATTTTATGATATTTGGCAACGTTAAATTGTTATTGTTTTTTGAAATGTTAAAGCAAGGCTTCACTAGATAGTGTCTTATACAGGCTGTTTCATTTATTCAAAAGCCATGGGATAAAAGCAGTGGTGATTGTCCAGCGACATTTCTTCAATTTTATGGTAACTTACACGATATAAAAATCGGATTGTTTTACTTTTCAAGTAAAACAATCTTGAACTTTTAAAACTTGAGTATAAAAGTGTTACAGTTAGTTTTCAAACACTTTTTTTCCTCCTCAAGAGTGTTTAGTAACATATTTCAGGTAAAAAATCAATAAATACGAAACTCAATTTTCTTAAAATAATAAGTTTCAAAACAAAATTACATCTATCTAATATCTTTAGACGAGCAATTCTTGTATATATATATTTCGGATCTCGAAAACGACTCTAACGATTTTGATAAAATTTTGTATTAAGATAAAGTTTTGGTTTTTGAGTTCATCTACATCGGCTTTTTTTCCTGTAAAAACGCAAGTTTTCACAAAAAACCCCGTTTTTTGTGCCTTCATTAGAAGTTTGACGAGCTTTCTTTCGCCACTTTCTTTATGATTACTCTTATTGTTACTGTTTCATAGCAACCACGTTTTATTAGAACAATGGATTTCATATTTAATCACATCAGCGTAAATTTAATTTTTTATGGTATTTGGCAAACGAGTTTTGGCAACACGTTAGAATTTTATTGTTTTTGAAATTTAAAAGAGATCGATCAAAAGAAAGTTAGAATTGGGTGTGGGCCGCGTTCGTCCGATCGGTAAATCGTCGGACTCGTAACCAGAGGGTCCCGGTCCGATCATATAGAGGAAGCCCAGCCGATCAAAGATCGGGGTCTCAGTGGCCGAGCGGTCTAAGGCGTGTTGCCGATAACTCTGAGATGGTGGGTTGAACTCCCACTCCAGCTCCGGATGTACTTTTCTTCCTTAGTGATGTAACTCTTTCATACATTGACATTGTACAAGATATATGTAATAAAAATCACATGTAACGGAGGAAAAACACTAGATTGTAGTCCTCATCAAAAAAACCTGGGCATATAGCCCAAAAACGAACGAACGATCAAAGATCCACCGTCTTCATTAATTTTGGCTGGGGGACGTTAAAAATGTTCGTGGTCATAAAATCCTCCAAGTGAAACGATACCTCTGGGGGATGCTGGGCCAAGGGTTTGCTCGGCCCTTGGGCCTGGTTCAAAAATTAACAGAGCGCTCTTCAAAGCCCCATCCCGGTTAAACTACGAGTTGTGGTATGTACGGGGGGAACCTTGGAGTGTGAAGTCAAGTGAAAGTCAAAACCAAATGGAACCAAATGCGTACTGGAGAACATGGACTCTGCATCCATTCTCATCAACCCCTCCCGCGCTTTAGGCGGCAAATGAAATGAAATTGGGTGTGATTTTACGGTGAGCATGGATTAAATAAGGTTGTGTTTTTTTTAAACAAATTAGGGCTGTTTTGAAAGCATAATTGCAACCAAAGGCTTACAAATGCTTTTCAAGTATATCTAAATAAGTACTTCGCATTTTAGAAAAAAACACAAGTTTACAAACCTCTTTTTTTTTTAACCGAGCGGGCTCGGTCCCCTGGTACTAAATGCATAAATGAACCCCAATGAAAAAATTTTGATAGCAAAACAAATCTCAAAAATTACACACACTCACCATTTGCTCATAACATTTCAACTATAGTCTTTGAAAAGTTAATTCTAACTCGTGGATATTTTTTAAATAAAAATTTTCAAAATTAAGCAAGAGATTTCATCCAGTTTTATAAGTATCAGTGAAATGTAGTATACATTTAAATAAAATGAATACTAAAATTGAAAATCAAGGAATGTATGAGAATAAAATCCAAATTCAACCAGTTTCTACAGTGCTTCAAAAGGAAAATCATTTCCAAGCACTGTTCCAAGTCAGGAATCCAAACTTTTACAAAGAAGTAATTTATGTTTTAGGAATCTATTATACTTTATCAATGCATCGTACAATCATTTGTGGAAAAAAAGAAAAAAAAAGTTTATTTGAGATTATATCAAAAGCTGCAAAGCATGCAATTATAAGTTTATAATTACCCTTTGACTTCGAACTGTGACTCCACTTCCTTTAAAATCAGCAAACTTGATTCCAGCAGAATCAACACTCTAAAAGGCACACATTTTTTTTAATGTTCATTAATAAAATTTAACACGGTCATTCTTTGAAAATGAATGAATAATAAAAGAGAAAGAATTAATCTCAATTTAGCAACAAAAATTAGTTGCTTTAGCTAAAAACATAAAATATTTTCATTTATAAACAACTATATTCAGAAAATAGTAAAGCTCACATGCATATTGCAGTTGCATAACACAAATACATCACTCCATTCTCAAATAATGTAGAGATGAGAGGAGTCAAATCTGTACCTCAAAACCAGACTAATTAAGTCCATTTTCAACACTTTTCAGTAGAGGGTGAAAACAATAGGGTAGTTGTGACCTATTAAAAATCCCCATTTTGATCATTAAATATTGTTACTTGACCCTCAAAACTCCAAAATTCACCACTGCCGTATTTTAAAACACAACGATTGATTTTTAATGAATTTTTAAAAATCCGACGCGCAAAAGCGCGCTTTTCTGATACGTCACGAGTTACGTCACTCGGCCTCAATTCTCAGCTCTCCGCGACGGACCCGTGTTATCGCTACTGACATTTTGAGCGCGTAGTTATTTTTAATTTTTAGATATTTAATAATCCTTTTGATGCATGATGGAGACAGGATACGTCAAAGGACAGTCCAACAATCTCCCTCAAGTGACATCAATGATGGTTTTTGCCTATTTTCGAGAGGACGAGCGATTTAAATCTTCCAAAATCACGAGGAGTTAATAGTCTTCAAGTGCGTCTTCAACGTAGCCAAGCGTTTCCCTCGCTTCTCCCGGTCGGCTGAGGCGCGGCGGAAGTACCGATGACGTTTCTTCCGCAGCCGAGTGACGTCACATTTTCTTGAACTTTAAAAATTATTTAAAAAAAAACTACTTATTGTATCGCAAAAATTTTTTCACCGATGATGTTCACACATGTTACTCTATCATATAAAAATAAAATTGAAAAATCGAAAACTACCCTATTGTCAGATGCTTGCAAATGGATGGGACTCTCACTCTTTTAATGCTACTAAATAATAGTGAAGGAATTTCTTTTAAAGAGTAATGTTCTCATGGGCCAAACGGAATAAGACTACATACAATGCAGTAATAAAGTGAAAATCGCCATTTTTGAACTTCTGGTTCTGAGGTACAGAAATGTGCATGGTATCTTAAATTATTGACTTAATATTAGTTAAAAACAAGTCTTTTAGATTATTGTCTTAAAGTCTACCTTAAGTATCTGACCACTTAACTTCTTTTACGCTGCCCACTGAAATAAAATTCAGTAACAAATGCAAATTCATGATGATAAATTAGGATTTTGTGGGTGTCTTTTCATTCATAAGCTCGAAATTTTGCATAGAAAAAAGTATTCCTTGTAGTGCCGAAGCATGTGTCTACAGTGTTTCCGTTCATTTGTGCTGTTAAGGTCGTTTTGTTAAATTTTATGGACATCATTGTTATTTATTTTATGGCTGTAGGTTAACAATGTAAACTCTTTGATTTAGCTGTACATTCAAAACATGTTCTAGATTGTTATGATTTCATCATCTATTAACTATCCAGGTGTTATAGATTTTGTAACATAAGAATAAGAAAAGTAACTTGTGTCAAGTAGAATCTTATCTTTTTATGAAATTAGTACATTATTTTGTGTACAGGATACTCAAAATCTACTCCATCATACATTCCAGTTTAACAACAATATATTTTTTCTTTTTAAACTCAGACAGTCTGTGAAAATATTGATAAAAAAAAGTATTTTTTTTCATGTCTGAAAACAGGGAGACCACTAATTGTGTAAACCAATTTATTTTGCCAAGTTCATATTTTGTAAAAAAAATTCTCTAACTTTTTCAGTTTTTTCAACAAAACTTCTTGATTCTTCTCAGTTTTCAGCAAATTTTCTAACACTTTTAAAGATATAGTTAAACATGTTTCTTGTCTGAATTTGTTTGATATCGTACACAAGAAATTGATTTTGGAAAGAAAGACATTCATTGATAATTTTATGTGTTGCATTTTACTACAAATAACTATTTATAATCATCATGTTGCAATCATAATTTTCCAATTTAAAAAATATGTAAAACATACTAATCGTAAAAACATCTAATGTTTATACAAAAGAAATGTATACAAAGAATACAATAGATAGAATATAGTAGATAAACTTCCTTTTACAAAGAATTGTAAATTACATTTTATTGATTTTTTTTTTTTTTTTTTTATGTTTGGTATTTTTATTTTTTAATCTATACTTAAGATCTAAAAAAAGAAAAAAAAATAAAATTAGAGAACTATGAAAACTTTATTTAATATGATAAAATGATAGGAGATCATTTAAATGGGAGTTCGTAATTGATCTACTGTTAGTTGCGTCTAGTTACTTGCAACTAGTTACTTGTAGACTTAATCACACTAATTACTTGATAATTTCATCAAATATCCCACTTCAATCTAATTTAAATTCAGTGTTAATAATGAAAAGATAATCCTGCATTAATTATTTACTGAATTAAATAACTGATTTCTTCCTATCTAAATAAAAAATATTAGTATCTCTGTAGTAGTAGTAATAGGATAATAAAAATATTAGTATCCTTATAGTTATCTCTGTTTAAGCATGAAGTAAAACACTCACATTTTAAAATTAAAACTAAAAAGTGAAAGCAAAAGGATTGAAAAATAACTATGTTAATGCCCTTAATTCACAAATATTAGTTTTTCCCATGAGCAAATTAAGAAAAGCAGTAAAATAAGATTAAATACACGAATAGGACCCAGGTGTATTTTAATAACATAAAACAAATGTTCAGTACTATACTTAAAAGCAATTTTAAAGAATAAACAACTTTGATATCGTTACTGTTTCACATATTATTTTGTTTTAAATAATATGTGTAATAGTAACAATATCAAATTTATCTGTTCAACACCTTCAATTGAGATATAGTTATAAAATTAAAGCTTATAGCAACATTAGCAAACAAATAAATTAAAAATGTTAAGACGAGAGTTTAAAATAAATAAATAAATAAAAATCTACTTACAGCATTTTCTGCTTTGATATTTTTTTGTTGAAGAACCTTCTTCTTTGGTCCTTTCTTTTCAAGGCGCTTAGTTTCTCCTTGACTGCTATCGGCTGCAGTGATAAGCTTCTGTAAGTCTTGGGTTTTCTTTTCTCTTTCTTTTTTACGAAGTTCTATTTTTCGTAATTCATTTATAAGAGTTTGCTCTTCTTCCACCTTAAAGAAAAAGTTTTTCATCGGCATACAGGGAGACAGACTCTTTTTACCCTCAGGGCAAAGCCATAATTTTCTTCTACTGAGAGGGGGGGGGGCGTTGTACAGTCCTTATTGTTATAGGACTGTAACAACAAGGGGTCAACAAATCCCCAACCCCCTTCTCTAAGCCCCTGAGTAGGAATAATGACAAATTCCAAAATCTGAAATTATGTTGCTGAAAAATTTTCCAGAGTTTGAAATTAAATAAATTAGTCAATAATTTTAGTTTTTATTTTGACTTGCATTCATAAAACAGTTTTGGATCTAAAATCTGTATCCATTAGAAAAAGTTTATGCTTTTATATTATTCTCTTAAAAAAAGAATAAATAAATTAAAAATGAAATTATGCTTATAAGTATACAATAAACTCCTGATTATCTGCAGTCAGACTATCCATGATTTGGGTTGTCCATGATTCTTTCACTTTTATTTACTTTATTTACGGTGATGATTTACAAAATGCATAAAAGTGCGAATTTGTTATTAGTCGTATTTAGCTTTTAAAGATATTTTTTACACTTATTGTCATTATTTTCAGCTATGATTTAAATATATGTTTTGTGTTATGGACTTTTTTTGATATTGCATACACTAGTATCATTTCTTACTTTTTTTGGACAATCCGTGGTATTCGCTTATTCATTGTTACCATGCCCCTATTCCGTGGATAATCGGGAATTTACTGCACGTTCAAAGAAATTATAAATCAAAACTAAAAATAAGTGAATAGAAAATGTCCCAGAAAGTATTTATGAAACAGAAACAGAATAATGAACAATAGAAAATAAATTGCAACCTTTGAAATAGTAAATGTAATACCCCACACACAAAAAAAGGGGAAAAAAAGTTTTAGCTAAAAAAAACCTCCACTGATCGATTTTATGTAATACACAAAGATTACATAATCAAACATACAGTAGAAGTGTTGAATTAGATAAATGTTTGCATGAAGAAACACTTTGGAAGAATGTTTCCCCCCATTGGAGAATTTATAATATAATGTCTTCATGTTTTAGTTTACTTTTTCTTTTCAATGATGATTGAGCATTTCTCACTTGATATAAATAAGTCAAAATTCCTTATAGCTTTAGAGGGTTATGGTATTTCCCCTGCAGTAATTGAAGACAATAGAAGTGTTTTTTCTTATTATTGTACATCCGAAGTATTTGAAACATTGAAAAGTTCTTCTACCCCCGCCCCTTCTACACACTCACTTGCCCTACCATCTTCTTTGAGAAAAAAAAGAAAAAAAAAACATTACAATTTGACTTAAATAAAAGATCAATACTTGTAGATAAAAACTTAATTTTTAGCCGAAGCAACATTTATGACACACATACAAATAAATAAATACATTATAAGCATACACATTCACAAAGCAAAACAGAAAACAAATTACCTGTTCTGGTGTTCGATCATATAGTTTAATAAGTTGTTCTTTTCTTCTTCTTTCATGATCAGCATCATATGTGATTAATTTTGGTTCCACACTTCCAACTGCTCGTACCTAGTTTTAGTTAAAGTTCGAACAACAGAAAAGTAAATTAATTTAAAACACTGAAGTATATTTTCTAAGGAGAAAAAGGGGGACTTTTTAAGGATTTCTTTTTAAGGACTTTCTTGATTTTTTATAGTAAATTCAATGTCTTATACGTAACATTGGAAAAGTAAAAAACTATTTTGCTCAAAACTACCAATTCACAAAATCTTACATTCCTAAATATTGCTTAAAAACTAGCAAATATAAATTTAAACTTCTAAAAGTAAAATATAACAAAAGCAATAAAAGGGTATGATTAAAATTTAAAGAACAAAATGAATAAAGCAAATTGTAAAGATAATATTTCATAGAAATTTGAGCTTGGTTAACATTGTTTTTCTAGTCGATCATATTTAGCATACACTGAAGTGACAAAAGTCATGGGATACCTCTTAATATCGTGTCGGCCCTCCTTTTGCCCGGCGAAGTGCAACAACTCGACGTGGCATGGACTCAACAAGTCGTTGGAAGTCTTCTGCAGGAATATTGAGCCATGCTGTCTCGATAGACGTCCATAATTGTGATAGCGTTGATGGGGCAGGATTTTGGGCACGAACAGACCTCTCGATGGTGTCCCATAAATGCTCAATGGGATTCATGTCGGGCGATCTAGGTGGCCAAATCATTCGTTGGAATTGTCCAGAATTTTCTTCAAACCAATTGCGAACAGTTGTGGCCCGGTGACATGGCGCATTGTCATCCATAAAAATCCCATCGTTGTTTGGGTACATGAAGTCCATGAATGGCTGCAAGTGATCTCCAAGTAGCTGCACATAAGCATTTCCAGTCAATGTTCGGTCCAGTCGCACTAGAGGACCAAGTCCATGCCATGAAAAAACAGCCCACACCATTACGGAGCCACCACCAGCTTGAACAGTGCCTTGCTGACAGTTTGGGTCCATGGCTTCGTGGGGTCTGCGCCACACTCGAACCCTACCATCGGCTCTTACCAGCTGAAATCGTGACTCATCGGACCAGGCCACGGTTTTCCATTCATCTAGGGACCAACCGATATGCTCACGTGCCCACGAGAGTCGCTGCAAGCGATGTCGTTCTGTCAGTAAAGGCACTCGAGTCGGTCTTCTGCTGGAATAGCCCAAGAAATCCAAATTTCTCCGCACAGTTCTAGCAGACACGTCCATTGTACGTCCCACATTGATTTCTACGGTGATTTGACGCAGTGTTGCTTGTCTGTTAGAATTTACGACTCTTTGCAGACGTCGCCGGTCTCGATCTTTAAGTGCAGGCGGTCGACCACTGCGCTGTCCATGGTGGGATGTTATGCCTGAAATTTCATACTCTCGGCACACTCTTGACACAGTGGATCTGGGAATGTTGAATTCTCTAACGATTTCCGAAATGGCATGACCCATGCGTCTAGCTCCAACTAACATTCCGCGTTCAAAGTCTGTTAATTCACGTCGTGCGGTCATCATCACGTTAAAACCTCTTCACATGAATAACTTGAACAGAAATGAAAGCTCTGTAAAAGCACTGCGCATTTATACCTGTTCTATGCGATGCTACTGCCATCTGAAAATTTGCATATTGCTATCTCATGACTTTTGTCACTTCAGTGTAAAGCATTCTTCATTTAATAAAAGGATAGTTAAGTAACATGTCTAGTTTTTAATTTTGAAACTTAACCGAAAAAATCCCTCCTCCCCCTTTATCAGTTCAGAAACAACAGATGTTACATCTAAAAGAGCAATTTATTTTCTCCCTTTTCCTTTTTTTTCCCACAAGTTCTGGGCACAGCAAGTGGTCATATCAGATTACCATTCTCCAAAGAAGACCCAGAGCCTATTTAAAACTATCCATTCCATTGCAAGTAGCAGCTGCTTTTAGTAAACTATTCCAAATGATTTCAATCTTGTTGAAATAGTTAGTTTCCTTGATTTCAAAATCAGCTAGGGGTTTGAAAAGCACAAGACAATGACCCCTCATTTTACCCTCTGTGCAGAAATTTAGCCCATGAATAACCTCCATTAAAATGATTTTAATATTGAGATTATATCCCCTCTTACTCTCATTCACTCAACACTATACATGTTAAACATTCTAAACCAGGAATCAATTCTAAACTAGAAAGTATTTTTACTAACTTTGTAGCCCTTCTTTGAACCCTTTATATTAGATTAATATCGTTCTTAAAAAAAGGAGACCAAAACTAAACAGCATTCTCTAAATGGGACCTTGTCAAACTTCTATGCAAGGTGTTAAAATAAAATGTGTTTCAATTACAAAATTCTAATAAGTACAATTGGAACAAAATATATGCTTAGAATACAAATAAAGATGATTGCAATTAATAATCAGTCAAATATTTTAACTGCTGAAATTTTTAAAAATTAATCTTCGATAGATATTACTCACTTTGGCAAGTGTATTACAAATGTTATAATAACGTTCTTTGAGATCTTCAATACTTCTGTTTGAGAACCGAGTTCTGTCCCATCTGTCTTGTATTACAATGAATCTTAAGTCAAATCTCTGGCACAAATCAAATAAATGATCTGTTTCCAATCTTGTCCAGCCTTCCCGCTGAAGATGCTGGACATATTCATCATCTGTGTATTCTGGAATCAAGACAGACTGAAACAAAATGAAACAATTAAGTATAAGCATAGAATAAGAAAAACTATATTGAGAAGGAAAAAAAAATAATGACAAAAAATTGTAAAAGCCAGAATATATATATTTTTTTTAATTTTAATTTAGTACAAGCAGTTTGGAACCTTAGTTCACATTCAAAATTAAGAATCTTCTGGTGTATCTAACCCTACACAGAATGAATTTTTATTTTTCTTAGAAAAAAATATATGTGTTTATCAATGTAATAAGAAAACATGGAAAAATATTTTAAAATGTTAGCATGGCCCTTTATTTTTTTTCTTGGAGAAAGTCGCTAAACGAATTGTTTAAAAAAAAAAAAAAAAAATGTTAATTTGCACCTACTTTCTTTGCCTGCTCGTCCCGGGGAAAAAACCCATTTTTTATTTTTATTTTTCATCCTAGCACGCCGGCAAACAATCCCATCACTAGTGACAGAACGTGCATGTTTCCGTAATGGTGTGACGTCAGAGCTTTAGTGTTGAGGAACAACTTGCTTCCTCGAAGAGGGTAAACAATTTAAGAAATTTCCCTAAGCTGTGTTTTTTAAAGTTGAGTTGTATTTTTACTATAGTTCTATTTAAATTCTGTCTTGACGTCACGCCACTACGTTTTATCGTCTGCAACTAAGAGTGGTAGACTTTCCAAGCTGAGTATTCAGATCTGTCCTGTCATGTCTTAGTGTTGTTGTTGTCGTCTTTGCACTGTGTTGTTTCTGCGTGCACGCAGGGTGTGCTTTTCGTTTAGTGGTGCTGTAATTCTTTGAAAAGGCTGGTGCCTTCAACCACTTCTGTTATACCATGCAGGCATACATGGGAATTTGTTTTACACGTTGTTAAGAATTTGGCCGAACGAGTTTTTTGGTTCGGGGATTTTGAGAGTCTCACCTACTAGTCACTGCGGACAGTTCTATCATTCCACCGCTATAAAAATCTTCAAGTTACTAAGATGAAACTTATATGGCTGTAACCTGCTTTCCCAATTTTTGGTCATGCGGCGACCAAACCAACTGGCTCCTTCTGAATGATAACTTTCTGGTGTCTGACTGTGCCTATCCCTTGGATAATGGAACGCCTCGTCAGGCCTGTATACCAGACAAGCGGCAGAAATTGAAGTTGAGCTGTGGACTGTGACGCCATACCCGGAAAGGTGGACTATGTACCAGCTGCAACCGGTGGACTTCCGTTCCAGAGATGGTATTATTGTGAATATTCTAATGGGTGAACTCCGAATTCTGTTCTAGGACTTTTTAAATTTTCTAACTAAAATTGGGGGGTATTTTTGAAACTTCAAAACTTTTTGGGCGTATCAAATTTTTCAATGTTTACAATATTTTGGTTAAAATAAATTTATACTGTTTGTTAAAATGCCTATCTGTTCCTTTCACTTCTGCCGACCACACTACCTCGGCCTCGTATTTACGTTAGCATAAGTTAACAAGTGGTAGCAGACCGTTTGGTTTTTGTGGTCGACCGGAGTGAACGGAATTTTTTTTGACAAATGGATAAAGATTATCGTAACATAGAAAAGTTGGGTTCCCATAATTGGGCTTCTTGGTCCAAAGATGTTAAAATGATTCTAATGGAAAGGGATGGTTACCCAAAATAAAATAGAAACCCCAATTACCTAGGTGGATAAGAAACGCTGTTTTCAGGCCTTAGCTATCATATATTTAAATTTAGATAGTGAAATAAAGGCATTAATTGATGACCTTGAAGATCCACATGAAGCGTGGACAAATTTAAAAACAAATTTTGAACCCCCATCTTTGGCCGGAGTAGCTGCTCTATGGAAATCCTATTTTTCATGTCAAATGAGAGATGATGAAACTGTGGGATTGTTTGCTGCCAGGCTAGGGGGGATTTTTAAACAATTGATTGAAAATGGCTATGTAATGGAAGAACAAATTAGAACTTTTCAGTTAATCAGATATTTGCCTTCCAACTTTGACAATATTGTCCAGGCAATATATAGATGGGAAAAAGAAAAGTTTACTTTTTCAAATGTTAAGGATGAACTCTTAGCCGAAGAAGGCCGTATCAAGTATTTAAATAAAGAACCTGAAGGGGGGAATTCTGCAATGAGTGCTCATTCAAGAAAGGGAAAACCTGGTCCTGCAGGCAAGGGATGTAAGTCCCCATTTAAAAGTAAAATTTGCCATTACTGTAAAAAGAAAGGGCATATTGCTTCGCGGTGTTGGGCCAGAAATAAAGATATTCAAAATTCAAAAGAAAATGTTAAAAGTAAAAATGAATATCGAACAGGAATGTATTGCACAATTAATGAATTCTCCGCGAATACCACCACCACCCCTAGAAATGATAATGACTGGATTTTTTATTCGGGTAGTACGGCACATTTTTGCCGTGATAAGAATTTATTTTCAGAAATAAAACCAGTCCAAAATACCCAAATGGAGGTGGCAGTTGGTGAGATAAAAAGTAAAATCGAGGGGATAGGTAAAGTAATTTTTAAAATTGAAACTGACAACAAAATGATAACAGTAACTTTAAATAATGTTTATTATGCCCCAACACTGCGACGCAATTTGCTTTCTGGTTCATGCATCGACCAACAAGGATTTAAAATGAAACGGTTTCCCGGATAGATTTGTGTGTATGATGTAAATAATGTTAAAATTTTTAATGCTAATTTAAGTAATAAGTTCTATTATGTTAAGCCAAATTTTTATATGAACTGTTTAAATGTAAATAATGTTGTCATCCCTGAGGGGGACTCCAAATTGAAAATTGAACAGTCCAATGTTGTAAAATTAGACCTAGAGTTATGGCACAAACGTTTTGCCCATATTAACATGGACTATAATAGTGAATACTGAGAAATTAGGGGCTGTAACAGGGTTAGAAATTAAGAAGGAAACAAAACCTACTTGTGAACTATGTAAATTAGGAAAAAAGAAATCATGTTCATTTAAACCTTTACCGGAAATCAGGTCCAAGGAAGCCCTTGAATTAGTCCATATGGACCTAGCTGGGCCTTTTCAAAAGGAGTCTTTAACGGGGAAGAGATATCTTTTTACAATCATCGATGATTTTTCACGAAAAGCTTATGTTTTTTTTCTTAAAAAGTAAAGATAAGGCTTTTGAAGTTTTTTTAGGTTTTCAGAAAAGGGCAGAGAGGTTTTTAGGTAAAAAGTTACTAACTGTTCGCTCGGATAACGGTCGAGAATTTGAAAACAAATTTTTTGAAAATTATCTAAAGAACCAGGGGATAAAAATTGAGCGTTCAAATAAATATACACCTCAACAAAATGGTGTCGCGGAACGATATAACCGTACTATAGAAGACGCGATAAGAACAATGCTAAATGACTCTGGGTTAGGTTTTGAATTTTGGGCAGAAGCCACACTTTGTTTCAATTATATTAGAAATAGGACAGTTATAGGAAAACGCGGCAAGACACCATTTGAACTGTTTTCAGGGAGGAAACCGTCTACCAAACACTTTCGGGTTTTTGGCTGTATTGCCTACGTTGGTCAGCCTAAAATTAAACTTAAGAAACTCGACCCTAGGGCAACTTTAGGTGTAATGATTGGCTATGCTATAAAAACCAGAGGATATAGAATTTGGAATCCTGAAACTAAATGAGTAGACGAAACTATAAATGTCGATTTTAATGAAAATTTAAGCTGGGGGGAATATAAAAATAAAAACAAACAGGGAAGGAATTTTAATTTTATACCTCCTCTTGGGGACCCAGAACCAGAAGAAGAAATTGAGGAAAGTGATAAACAACCCACCAGTAGTGAGATAAAATGGACACGGGAAGCTGTAAAAAGAAAGACAGGAGATAGAATTGATATTTATTACTCTATTATAGTGGGAGATAAGAAAAATCAGTTTAAAACGGTAAAAGATATTCAAAAATTCTGTGAAGTCAACAACATTAAATTTGACCCTACACTTTTTGATTTTTCGCCCAAAAATTTGAATACCGGTGAAATACCGGAAGAAGGGGAGAGTAGTTCAGAAGACTCGGAGGAAATGATAGACATTCCTGGGGCTAGTATGGTTGAAGTAATTATCCCTAATTCATATAAGGAATGTTTAAAATCAGAAGAATTGAAACACTGGGAACTAGCGATGAAAGATGAGATCCAGGTGATTAAAGAACGCGGGGTTTGGGACCTGGTCCCCCCACCTAAAAATAAACCTATTTTAGGAAATCGCTGGGTTTATGATGCTAAACAAAATGATAAGGGTCAAGTCGTCAGATACAAAGCTAGACTGGTATGTTCTGGTAACCGTCAAGTCCAGGGGGAGTCTTATTCTGAAGTTTTTAGTCCTGTGGTTGATTTCACCTTAGTTAGGGTTTTTTTCGCGATATTTGTCTCACTGTTAGGATGGTATCATTTTCAAATTGATATAAAAAATGCCTACTTATATGCTGACTTGGAGGAACATATTATAATGCGTCAGCCTGAGGGTTTTGTTGAGTTAGAATATCCTAACTACGTCTGTAAATTAAAGAAGTCCCTTTATGGGTTGCACCAATCTGGAAGAAACTGGTTTCACGAGATTGACGGGGTTCTTCATGGGTTTAAATTTAAAAAGGTAAGAGGGTGTAACTGTGTTTACTATAGAGACGGGGAAGTTTTTCTTTTGATTTACGTAGACGACATAATTATTCTAGCAAAAAAAATGAGATAGTGAAAAATGTAATTGAAGAAATAAAGACAAAATATGATATAAAAGAATTAGGAAAAACAAGGAAACTTCTGGGGATAGAATTTATAGAAGAAGGGGGGAATATTTACATTCACCAAGGTTTTTATATTTCACGGGTGTGTGAGTTATTTTCCAATTATAGTATCCCTATTTCTACCCTTCCTATTTTGAGGGGCACGATTTTGTCGATGAACGACTGCCCAAAAGGGGAATTAGAAATAAAAGAAATGGAAAAATTACCATATCGAAATCTATTGGGATGTTTAGCGTACATAGCTGGGAAAACTCGCCCCGATATTTCCTATGCCGTAAACATTTTTTCACAATTTCAAGCTAACCCAGGGAGAAAGCACTGGGAATTTTTGTTACGCGTTTTAGGGTACTTAAAAAATACCTTTTTTTATAAATTAAATTTAAATCTAATAGGGAAAATTAAAATAAAAGCTTTTTCAGACTCTGATTTTGCCTCAAATCGTGAGGATCGGGTTTCAATGGGTAGTACAATCATCTGTATGGATGATGTCCCGATTCAATGGAGGACTTTCAAACAAAAATGTGTGGCGTTGTCCACGATGGAGGCAGAATACATTTCGTTGGGGGAAACTGCCAAAGAGGTAGTTTGGTTAAAAAGGATATTGGATGAAATAGACCAATTGAACATTGAAGGTTTTAAATTATGCTCTGCCATTATCCATTGTGACAATACTGCCGCCATTGATTTTTCAAAGTCCCCCATTGAAAACTCTCGAACGAAACACATAGATGTGCGCTATCATTTTGTGAGAAATCTAGTTAAGGATAAAAAATTTTCCATTGAATATATTAGGACAAATGTAAATAAAGCGGACATTTTCACTAAGCCCTTGTCACGAAACATATTAGACAAGCTATGTAAACTAATTTTCAATTAGTATTGTGTAAAGTTTTTCATGTGTTTTTTGAGAATTTTTTGAAATGAGTTTTTTGTGCGTTTATGGACTTCCTCCAAGAGGGGGGAACTTGTTAGCATGGCCCTTTATTTTTTTTCTTGGAGAAAGTCCCTAAACGAATTGTTAAAAAAAAAAAAAATGTTAATTTGCACCTACTTTCTTTGCCTGCTCGTCCCGGGGAAAAAAACCCCATTTTTTATTTTTCATCCTAGCAAGCCGGCAAACAATCCCATCACTAGTGCCAGAACGTGCATGTTTCCGTAATGGTGTGACGTCAGAGCTTTAGTGTTGAGGAACAACTTGCTTCCTCGAAGAGGGTAAACAATTTAAGAAATTTCCCTAAGCTGTGTTTTTTAAAGTTGAGTTGTATTTTTACTATAGTTCTATTTAAATTCTGTCTTGACGTCACGCCACTACGTTTTATCGTCTGCAACTATAAGAGTGGTAGACTTTCCAAGCTGAGTGTTCAGATCTGTCCTGTCATGTCTTAGTGTTGTTGTTGTTGTCTTTGCGCTGTGTTGTTTCTGCATGCACGCGGGGCGTGCTTTTCGTTTAGTGGTGCTGTAATTCTTTGAAAAGGCTGGTGCCTTCAACCACTTCTGTTATACCATGCAGGCATACATGGGAATTTGTTTTACACGTTGTTAAGAATTTGGCCGAACGAGTTTTTTGGTTCGGGGATTTTGAGAGTCTCACCTACTAGTCACTGCGGACAGTTCTATCATTCCACCGCTATAAAAATCTTCAAGTTACTAAGATGAAACTTATATGGCTGTAACCTGCTTTCCCAATTTTTGGTCATGCGGCGACCAAACCAACTGGCTCCTTCTGAATGATAACTTCCTGGCGTCTGACTGTGCCTATCCCTTGGATAATGGAACGCCTCGTCAGGCCTGTATACCAGACAAGCGGCAGAAATTGAAGTTGACCTGTGGACTGTGACGCCATACCCGGAAAGGTGGACTATGTACCAGCTGTAACCGGTGGACTTCTGTTCCAGAGATGGTATTATTGTGAATATTCTAATGGGTGAACTCCGAATTCTGTTCTAGGACTTTTTAAATTTTCTAACTAAAATTGGGGGGTATTTTTGAAACTTCAAAATTTTTTGGGCGTATCAAATTTTTCAATGTTTACAATATTTTGGTTAAAATAAATTTATACTGTTTGTTAAAATGCCTATCTGTTCCTTTCACTTCTGCCGACCACACTACCTCGGCCTCGTATTTACGTTAGCATAAGTTAACATAAAAAATTAACTCTAAATTGTTACCACTTTCTAATTAAAAATAGTTTTGTTGCCAAATGGCTACATCATGCATTCAACAGATAAAAATGATTTTAAATGATAATCTTGAAAACAGTGTTTTTGTGAAAAAAATAGAGGAATTGAACATTGGTGCACTGTACTCTTGTAATCCTTTACATTTTGACATTTTACATCGTTGTTTATTTGTACTGTGTTTCTTCCGATGATCAATTCTGTCAAACATGATATCTTCGGAGGCCCTTTCGCGCAAGCTTTCTTTTTTTTTTTTTGGTTTGTAACTAATTCCTCTGTAGCTAATGGTCTCTCTCTTTTTAATACGCTTTTATTAGTTTCACATGTGGGTTTGTTTGTATGTATGTATGTAACTCTGAATAAAAGATAAAAATCACGTACTTTGCAAATATAAAAGTAATACATTCAATATTATTTTAGTACTAAAGGCTAAATTACACTGCTCGACATTGAAAATGCAACACCAAGAAGGAGTGGTCAGAAATTGATGAAATTTGGTAAGAAGACAGAGACAGCATGGAACAATAAGTGATGTTTATTTCAAAATAAATAAGCAAAATTTAGAGCGAGGACGGTGTCGGCTCAGTAAGAAGTAGGACCACTGCGGACAGCGATGCACACAGAAACACGTCTAGGCATGGGGTCAATAAGCCTGCGGATGGTGTCCTGAGGGATGGCACTCCATTCCCTTTCAACCATTTGCCACAGTTCGTCCTCTGAACGAGGCAGTGGCAGGTTCTGCAAACGGCGTCTAATCACGTCCCACACATGTTCGATTGGTGACAAGTCAGGAGAGTATGGTGGCCAGGAAAGCATCTGTACACCTCGTAGAGCATGTTGGCTAATTCGAGCACTGTGAGGCCGGGTGTTACCCTGTTGAAAAATTGCATTTGGCAGACCCTGAAGGTAGGGGATTGCCACCGGCCGCAGTACATTATCTACATATCGTTGGGCCGTCATAGTGCCCCGAATACAAACTAGAGGTGATATGGAATTGTATGCAATAGTGCCCCAAACCATTATGCACGTTGTCGCGCTGTGGGGCATTCCACAGTTACTGCCGGATTCGATCTTTCTCCACGTCGACGCCACACACGTATGCGATGACTATCGCTGGACAAACAGAAGCGGGATTCGTCTGAGAACACTACGGTTTGCCATTCTGCCATCCACGTCGCTCTGGTCCGGCACCATTCCAAACGTTGGAGTCTGTGCTGTGAGGTCAATGGCAGTCTTCTTAGCGGGCGCCATGATTGCAGGCCACGTGCAACCAGTCGACCAATGGTTCTGGTCGACACAGGAACATCCAGGGTACCTTGCACGTGCTGCAGAATCGACGTACTAGTGACTTGCGGGTCCGCCACAGCTTGTCGGTGAATCCGTCGATCCAAGCGGTCTGACGTCACTCTGGCTGCACCTGCACCCCTCAATGTGGCTACATTTCCTCGTTCCAACCATCTCCAACACAGCCGATGCACAGTGCTTGCATCCATGTGGGTATCAGCTGCAATTTGACGTATGGACCAACCTCCCTTTCTCAGTCCGATCACCATACCCCTTGTAAAGTCGTCTATACGCTGGAAGTGTCTTCGTTGAGGACGGCACGGCATTTCCTCCTATCACACATATCCTTCGAGACAAAAACCAAATTTCTCCGATAATTAGACTGGCAGAAAAACCAACATGAACATAGCCCACTTTTCAACTTCATTCTCTTATATCTTACTTCACGTGCGTCGGAGAGCTGCGCATTTCATATCATTTGCATAACTCAGTGACGTGCGTCAACGGTAAAATTTGCATGAATTTCTGACCACTCCCTCTTGGTGTTGCATTTTCAATGTCGAGCAGTGTATATTACATGTTGATGTGTTATAATGACGTGTAAACTTAAGTGCGGATATTCAGTAGTTTTGAAAATCAGAGGGAAACCAGTGATGATCACAGAGAATTCCTATGTAAAAGCGTATTTTTTAGTTTTTTTTTAAACTATATTTAAAAATTATTAATGATTTTACGTGTCTGTGTAAGCAAAACGTTCGTGCCATCTGAAATCGAAAATGAACACGTTTTAAAGGCTTTTCTCTATTGATTTTTTGTTTGTTCACTCTGTTGAACATCAACTAAGCATTGATAATTGCGAAGTCTAATAAACGGTAGAACAGCCAAAAGTACCACTTTTGGGTCCGTATGATTATTTTATACCTTCCAAAAAGAGAAAGAAGCTAGCACGAAACATAAACAAAGCACATACTTCATAAACTACAGAGATGAATCGAAGCGTTCTCGGGCTGCTTACTGCATAATGTTGCCAAATGGCTACAGACATGTATTATGTCCTAGATTTTTTTCAAATAATTATTTTGATGTAGAAGGCATCTTAAACGAAAGATAAATGTTTATTTTATTCATGTTATTTCTTTAAAAGACAAAGAAAAATGTTTCACTGTAAAAAATAATTTAAAAACTTGGTTGTTTAAGTGATTTTAAAAGCTATCCATATGGATTCATTTAAGAGCATGTAATAGACCAGTGCTGCCATGTATGGAGGATAAATGGTGATAATTGCTTTAAATATACCCAATACATGTTTTTTATACATTGAGTTGCCTTATTACTACATTCTGCTATTCATAAGGAGGTCAAATTGTCCATGTATGCAATTGGCAACACCATGCAGTGTAAGGTTAATGCAAGATTTTGAAAGAAACGTGATTCCACATTAGCAATATTAACTTCATTAGTATTTTGGACCTCAAGTAAACAAATAATAATAATAGTACAAATAGTAAAAAGTAAGAGAGTGAGAAAGATAGAAAATGTCTGTTTTGTAAAAACAAACAAGTTTTTACAAAATGTAGAGACTAACCTCATTAAAACAAACTCCAAGGGACCTTTAAAACCAGATTGTCTTATCCGAAGAACAATACACTACAAACCATTGGATAAGAATCAGTAATATAGTTCCTCTTAGTAGTAATTCATCATTGCAGCAATAATTCATCACACACACACAAAAAAGAAGACAAAACTTACACTCAACACACATTATGACACATTGCCTTAAAAGTATTAAAAAAAAACTTTTATGGCATTAATACTGAAAAATAGCCAGAAAATGAGGGATTTTCATTTTAGATGAAAAATATAGTTTTAGACATTAAAAAATAGAGATAAAAATAAGCAATTATATACTTTATAAAAGCTCATTCCACGTCAAATCGCCTAATTTAAATAGTCGGCCGTGCTGTCATGTCTAGGATTTTGTTCAATATTTTTTTACGGAAAGATACCTATGAGATAAACTCAAATTATTTTTTAAGAATTTTTGAATAAAAATTTAGGGTTGTAGAATTTTTTGAAATTTTGATTTTTTTAGAATTCTTGCTTTTTTATTTTTGGTATGCATTTTGAAAAAGCTCTGTAACTTCCTCATTTTTCATTTAATTAAGCCAGTTTACGTATCATTTTAAAGATAATTATTTTCTCCTTCAATATTAGTGACAAAAATGAGATTGTGAAAAATAGAATTTTGCCAATGGTCGTCTGAAGTCAGATTTTATGTTTTTTCAATTGGTATGTTCAATAGGTCATATCTCCGGAGTACCAACTAAGAACTGCCCAATTTTTTTTTCAGTGATGACAACATCATATACTTTTTATGTATAAAAAATTAGAAGGGTGTTTTTCGTTGTTTTGGAATAAAAAATTTAAGTGTGTTTTTTCAGTTGGTATGATCAATAGGTCATATCTCCGGACTACCAACTAAGAACTGCACGCCACTTTTTTTCTGTTATGACAACATCATACCCTTTTTATGTATAAAAAATTGGGAGGGTGCTTTTTGTAGTTTTGGAATAAAAAAATCAAACGTGTTTTTTCAGTTGGTATGATCAATAGGTCATATCTCCGGATTACCAGTTAACAACTGCGCCATTTTTTTTTAAATAATGAAAACATAATGATGTTTTTATGATCAAGAAATTAGAACGAAGTTTTTTTGTTATTTTGAAATAAAAATATAACATGTTTTTTTTCAAAAAAACTTTACTTTAAAATCAACTTTTGAAACTTAAATTTGAGATTCACTCAGCATCACACGTCACAAGCAGATGAAAATGTATCCTATTTATTACATTCAAATGATGGTAGTTGTATATTGTTCTATTGCTTGCATACTTTGGTAGTGAAAAGTCGCTGCAGAATTATTTCTCTTCAGTAATTATTTGCTAGCCACTCCATCAACCGATAGGAATTACGATAAAGTAAACTGAAATGTCTTTAAATATACTTTCATTCATAGTTTGACAAAGAAAGACTCGCGAGCTCTTGGTGGTTGAAAAAATTTTATATTTGGTTTTCATTATTCTGAAATCTACGTAACATTTTATAATTTGTTATCAAATGAAAGCATAAAAATTTCATGAATAACAATCTTTATTTCTACGATGTTCCGACAGTGGCAACAAAATATACCTCAACACTCAAATTTTAAATTGGTAGCCAATGGCTACTAACACCGCACAAAATGGTAGCCAAATTTCAGAAAATGGTAGCCAAACTTAAAATTAAAAAAAAAAGTGCGTAAAATGTGTATTTAGAAAAATATATTTAAATTTTAAAGCAATAATGTAAAGCTCAATGTTTATATAAACAATGTTCTAAACTGCTACCTTTATGTTTCTTAAAAATAGATGCATGACTAAACATCATACATCATTCATTGCTCAAATATATTGTCAAAAAGGTTAAAATTAAAGAAAACATATGAATTTCAAAATTTTTAAAACTCAATGACATTTTTGTTTTCTGAAACATGATTTGTTTGAAATAAGGAAGCACTTAGTTCTATTCAGAAATCAGAAATATTACATGAACAAGTAATATATGCTTTGCAGTTTGTTCTCAGTCTATAACTAAATTTTAAGATAAAGAAGGCAGCATAAATGATAAACATAAATAATTGCAAGTATTTTAAAATTCATTTCTTCCAGATGTTGGAAATATAAATTTGAACAGTATAAAAATGAGTAATTTCTAAGTCACAATAAATTTTTTATATAATGATACTGGAATATGTTATAAATATTTAGTAGGGATGGACCGGATAGTGATTTTGCCGGATACCGGATATCCGGTGGCTCATCACACGCCGGATACCGGATATCCGGCCGGATAACCTGCAGATATCCGGCATTACAATTACATTGCATGTTCGCTTATTTTTATGTAATGCAGCTTCAAAACAATAAATCAAAGTTGTTTCTCGCATAATTTCTTTAAGAACATGTTAACTGCATTTAAAAGCATTAATTTTTAAAGCCTCTATTTTATTTGTACAGGAGTAGCGCTACATATGAAAAGAAACACTAGCATATTGTGATTTCTTTCTAAATTATGTATTTTTATCAAAATAGATGAAACTTTAAAAGATTGAATTAAATATTTCTGTATATACTCAAAGTTTAAACTTTTAATTATTCTTAGTTTAAATTTTAAAGCTTTTCTGGTTCAATATCATTTCAATAGGTTTCTACGTAAATGATACAGTTATTAAATATTTCACCAATATTAAAAAAAAAGAAAGAAACAAAGAAAGAAAAAAGGAAAAAAAACTAAGCTCAGATAAACGTTTTTTTTTTTTTCAAATTGATACATATTTTATTAGAATTTTATGAATTTAAACTTCATTACAAAGTAACACATTTTCTTATTTCTAATTTTACAATAATATAAAGCAAAATTTTGCTTTGAAATTCTGTTTTTTAAAGAATAATATGCATGTAATTTTTCTAACATACAAGTTAAAGAAGAAAATATTAAAACAACTCCAAAAAACAAAGGAACATGTTTTCTGAAGATTCAAATCAGCAGTTTAAATATACTTTTAAGAGGTATGCTAAAGTTGTTCACTTTTTAAAAAACAAATGAGTAAACTTTACTTAAATAATCAACTTGAAATTTTACTTTAGTTCCAAAAAATTAAGATACACATTCTTAAAAGTGGCAAATTATCATTTTAAATACATTATGGGTCATGCTAAACATATTCACTTTTTTAAAAACAAATTAATAAACTAATTCTTAAACGATCACCTCGAAATTCAACTTCATTTTGAAAAAATAAAGATACATTCCGAGATGCAAATGTTATATTTATGGGTTATTCCAGCCAAAATGGTACAAATCATGTCTGAAATTGTCGAGTTAAGTTTATCAAATGAAGTAAATTTCGCCAACTAATCATTGTTTTAAAAATTATTCTCTGATTATTTGTGCATAATCAAGTGTAAATGGCTTGTATATATGAGTCATTCATTAAGGGTTTTGAATAGTTCGACCACTTTGTGTAACAGAGGAGACAAATGAGGTGTGAAAAATATATTTCTAATCGTAAAGAAAAGTTAATTACAGTACAAGTATAAAATGAACTACGCATCCTAAAACTAATTCTGTCTGCAATTTCAAGAAAAAATATTTTTTGCACTATTAATGCGACTGTAACAGAGTGGACATCCCACAGTGCAAATTAACTATCATCAGCAAATAATTTTAGGCTTATCTTAGTTACTGATTATATAATTCAATGTATCAAAGTAATCAAAGCAGATACATTACTTGTACTTATTAAAAAAAATATCACATTGAATGCGATTGCTTATTTTATTTCTGAAAGGCTTGTAACAGAGTGGACAGTTTGAAACATAAAAAAAATCTAGGAACAAAGATAAATAGGTGTTTTTCCAAGATTTTTTTGTTTACATACATAAAAATCAGCAGAAAGGGTGTCAGAAGCATTTTTTGTGCTGTGCATTGCAAATGATTTTGTTGTTGCATTTCAGCTTAATCTTAAATTGCATTTTAAGTCCTAGCAATTTGAAGCTGGGGCAGATCATTTTTTCCTTCTTTTGCCAAAGTTTTTTTTTTTTTTTTTGGGGGGGGGTCCTTTATAAATGGCTTATGCCTAAATAAGTAATACTTGGTTACACACAATTAGATGGAGAACAAATAAAAAAAATATAATTAATTGGTGGTAAACATTAAAATTAATTCCCAAAATTCTGAAGTATCTGGACTGATTTCTACCATTTTCGCTGATATGACCGATATATTATCATTGTTATTTAAAATTATTCTAAACATGTTCACTTTAAAAAATAAATTAATAAACTTATATCTAAATAATTAACTTAAAGTTTTACTTAAATTCAAAAAGACAAAATACACTTTCAAATCATGCAAATTAACATCTTAAATACAGTCAAGTCTCAATAGCTCATAGTCCCAAGGGACCGGCTAAAAACTTAGAGTTATTGATAGTTCGAGTTACAAGCAGTTCCTACCGTCTTTTCAAGAATTTGGGACCAAATGAAAACTTTGAAATGAAGGTATATTTGAGTTTATAAAGCTTTAAGTTATCGAAACTCGATTCAATGTTATTGAGGGTCATGCTCAACATGTTCTCGAGGAGTTACGGAGCGGCGTGACAGACGTGAAAAGATTCTAATAGCAGAGAAATATCTTTTCTGAAAGGAAGGTATTACAAAAAGAAAGAACGAAACAAAGTGCAAAATTCAAAATTTCTTTACATACATTTAAACTCTTTCAAAAAAAAAAAAAGCATGGTTTTAAGTTGCGACAATTCATGGGGACAGATGTTCTCATTATCTAAAAGAAAACTTTCGTCAATGTTAGATAGGTTATTTAGTGTATGCTATTTTAGCAATAATAGTGGCAAAGTAAAAAATATCTAATTACAACATCATTGGGTGTTAATAGATCGCAATTTTTGTTACAAGCACAAAAACTAAAAATAAAAGAATTCAATAAATAAAATAATTTGAGAATTTATATTAAAAGCTACTGCGATTAATTTTTATGAACTAACGATATGATCGTAAGTTTTTTCAAACTTTTGTCGCACATTAATCCTTGAAGGTTTGTAGCCTTTTCTTTCTAAATATTTTAACTGAAATACTTTTGAAAAGCTGGACAATCATATTTTATCTGGCAATTGTAAAAAATCAAATATGCAGAATGCTTCCATGTCCAATACACAGTCGGAGGAATAACACAATTTTTGTTTTAGAAGCAAAAATTGGTAAAAAGGAAAGATGAAAAGTAATTACAGCATCTAAAAGGTTTATCAAACAATGAAATTTTTAACTAAGATTTTTATAAAAAAGAAAATATTTAATTAGGTCCTCATATCATACCGGATAACCCTCACATCAATTCCGGATATTCCCCACATCAATACCGGATACTTAGCCGGATATCCTGCAAAAATCTTCCGGATATCCGTATCCGGGGCGGTCAGCCAGATCGGATATCCGGAAGTACCGGATACTTAAAATATCAGCCAGATAGGCCATATACCGGATAGTTACCGGATATCCGGTCCATCCCTAATATTTAGATATGATTCCATTTCAGGTAAGTGCATTATGTAGTTATTACAGATAATCAATCTTTGGCTAATTTCATATAATTATTGTAATCTAACTACTATTAAGAAAAAAACCTAAGCTCATGTGTGTAATTGAAATTTTTAGTGAAGAACAGCATTTTCAATGTAACTTGCTAAAACTCAAGAATAAAGTTTGATTATACCCATATTTGAATGCTCAAAATTCAATAAATAAGTTCTAACTTGCTCTTATGAAGAAAAAAAATATTTATTTTGTTATTTGTTTTTGATACTTGTTCACAAAAAAAAAAATCAATAAAATTTAAGTTTGGACAGTACGGTTTAAACTCGGGCCAACACCTGTTGTAAGACACTTCAAAAATATTTTATCTGATTTTTTTATTATGTAGCAAGAACAGACATTCAAAATTTGGTAAAAACCCGACCTTTGATCTCAAAACACTTTTCTCTTTCTTTTTTGGTTTTAATAACATAGTATAAACAAGCAGCAAAATATTCTTAAGTAAAAAATGATTATTAAACAAAAGAATAAAGTGAGTCAAGATATAGATGGTAGCAGATAATAAAATCCCTCAAAACTTCCACAATAATTTAAATATTATCAGGATGTAAAAAGATTGAGATTTCAAACGAGGCCGCAATTTTCGTCGAATCACGTGTTTCTTTGTTGGCATGGGCGTCGAACTACACTTTTTAGGTTCATGTCACATGATATGAACGACGAATTAAAATTAGGTTAATTAGTAAATAAATTACAAAATTAATACCTAAAATGAGCCGAGTTACGGTAGTAGATAATAAGAAGCCTCAAAGATTCCAAAGTAATTGAGATATTTTTAGGATGCGAAAGGATTGAAATCCCGAACAAGGTACGCAACTTTCGGCGAGGCCCATGTTATTTTGTGTGCACGGGAGGCAAATCACGTGTTTTTGGTTACATAATATGATATGAACAAGCAACTAAATGAAAAAAAAAAAAAAAAACCTCAATTAATAAGTAAAATGAGACATGTCGTGGTAGCAAATAACATAAGTCTCGAAAGTTCCAAAATAATATAAATATTATCGATGATGTAAAAAGATTGATAGCTCAAACACGGCCCGCCTGTTTCGGTGACCCACGTGCTTTTTGGCGGCATGTTTCTATGGTTAATATTACAATGAGCAATTAAAATTATATTAATAAATATATTACAAAATTACTGCATAAAATGAGCCGAGTTACGTTAACAGATAACAAAACGCCTCAAAACTTCAAAAACAATTGAAACATTATCAAGATGCAAAAGGATTAAAATCTCAAACCAGGTGCGCTATTTTTGGCGAGGCACGTGTTTCTATTAAAGAAGCGATTTATTTTCCTTAATTGTCTAAATGTATTTTGATGCAAAAGAGCCATATTTTTTTCCCATTCATATGTTTTATGAAGAAAACTTTATTTCGGAACGGTCATTTCCGCTTAAAATTGCGAATATGAACAATTTAAAACGCGACGTCATTTTGGAAACGCGTTTTTATTCGAGTGCTGCGAGGCTATAAATAACCATTTATACTGAGAAATAAAGTAAAAGAACAAACTTTAAGTCAGAAATGCACAATTTACTAAATCCTGCAAGAGATTTTTCTGTTTTTTGGATCGCATGTTTAGTACATCGAACAGCGAAATTGCAAATTTTGAAACAAATTTACTGCCGCGATTTTCACTTCAGTTTTTCGTAACGTTGCACAAGTGGTATCGTTAACAATACCTCCCTTCCCTCTTCTTCCCCAATTTATTGCCGAACTTTTAGTGGACAAGAGGACAATACCTTCGTCCCGGGCGATCTCACATCCATATTTTAAGTGGATGAGAGTATAATACCACCCCCTTTCTACGCCCCCGGCGATCCGACTGCCAAATGTTTAGTGGACAAGAGGATTTGAGAAAAGGTCACATGTCAATTTTAAAGTCGGGAAAGGGGTGTAGCATTTTTGAATGGTAGCCACGTTGGCGACCTCAGTGAAAATAATGATCGCCAAATCGTGAAAATTGGTCGCATTTGGCGACTGGCGACCGCGAGTGTTGACCTATACAACAAAAGGTTTTTCAAACACAGAAACCTTCTTCACTAATATACCCTTCGTGTCTAATGGCTTGAAGAAGTAATTCTCTCTGCTGCCTACTATTATTAAGGCTCTTTCATATCTTTGCTTTAAAAAATCTTCTTTTGCAACCACTTCCACTGCTGTAACGAAAAACATCTGTATCCCCTTTAATGTTTTGAGAGGCAAATTGAAATAGATCATGTGCATTTAAAATCTGTCCTTCGAGAGTTCTTTGCAGACTTGCTCTTATTGCAAGCCGTTTTATTGTGCCCCCTACTCCATCGCATGCATTCTTGCCATGACTCGTGGCAAAGAAATGCCATTCAGCTGCCATGTCATGGTCTTCCTTGTGATAGCATAGTTTTTTTTTTTTTTTTTTTTAATTTTACAGAGTTTTTAAACTTGTCGAAAACTTGATTTTCAAAGAAATTTGTTTCAAAAATTCAATATATTTTTTAAATTTCAGAACAACAAAAAACACCCTTTTAATATCTTGATCATAAAAAACATTATGATGTTTTCATTATAGAAAAAAAATTGGCGCAGTTGTTAACAGGTAATCCGGAGATATGACCTATTGATCATGCCAACTGAGAAAACACGTTTGATTTTTTTATTCCAAAACTACAAAAAGCACCCTCCCAATTTTTTATACATAAAAAGGGTATGATGTTGTCATAACAGAAAAAAAGTGGCATGCAGTTCTTAGTTGGTAGTCCGGAGATATGACCTATTGATCATACCAACTGAAAAAACACACTTGAATTTTTTATTCCAAAACAACGAAAAACACCCTTCTAATTTTTTATACATTAAAAGTATATGATGTTGTCATCACTGAAAAAAAAAATTGGGCAGTTCTTAGTTGGTACTCCGGACATATGACCTATTGAACATACCAATTGAAAAAACACAAAATCTGACTTCAGACGACCATTGGCAAAATTCTATTTTTCACAATCTCATTTTTGTCACTAATATTGAAGGAGAAAATAATTATCTTTAAAATGATACGTAAACTGGCTTAATTGAATGAAAAATGAGGAAGTTATAGAGCTTTTTCAAAATGCATACCAAAAATAAAAAAGCAAAAATTCTAAAAAAACCAAAAATTTAAAAAATTCTACAACCGTAAATTTTTATTCAAAAAATCTAAAAAAAATAATTTGAGTTTATCTCATAGGTATCTATCCGTAAAAAAATATTGAACAAAATCCGAGACATGACGGCACATAGCCTTAGGCGATTTGACGTGGAATGACCCAAAAAGAAATACAAATGTACAGCAATACCTCAAAAAAATTCATTGTTCATAACTAAAAAAAAACTTACATTTAAGAATAAAAATAATGTATTTACTTTATTAAACTTTGCAAATGCATATTCTTCACCTTCATCTTCAACACGTCTCCAATGGTAAAATACTGCTCCATCCTAAAAAAAAAAAAAAAAAAAAAAAAATGATATTTCAAATTAATGTTCTCTATTTTTAAAGTTAAAAAAAATTAGATATGATTGCAAAGAAAAAGTAAAGGTCATTGTATAACACTTATTTTTCTGAGACACTAGATTATACAGAAACCATTTAAGTATAATTCAAGGGACCCACATTTTGATAAGACCTCCAAAGAAAGTAAAAAAGATACAAGCATATACCAACAACCTGTGTGTTTATGACATATTAGTAAATTACACTGAAGTGACAAAAGTCATGGGATACCTCTTAATATCGTGTCGGCCCTCCTTTTGCCCGGCGAAGTGCAACAACTCGACGTGGCATGGACTCAACAAGTCGTTGGAAGTCTTCTGCAGGAATATTTGAGCCATGCTGTCTCGATAGACGTCCATAATTGTGAAAGCGTTGATGGGGCAGGATTTTGGGCACGAACAGACCTCTCGATGGTGTCCCATAAATGCTCAATGGGATTCATGTCGGGCGATCTAGGTGGCCAAATCATTCGTTGGAATTGTCTAGAATTTTCTTCAAACCAATTGCGAACAGTTGTGGCCCGGTGACATGGCGCATTGTCATCCATAAAAATCCCATCGTTGTTTGGGTACATGAAGTCCATGAATGGCTGCAAGTGATCTCCAAGTAGCTGCACATAAGCATTTCCAGTCAATGTTCGGTCCAGTCGCACTAGAGGACCAAGTCCATGCCATGAAAAAACAGCCCACACCATTACGGAGCCACCACCAGCTTGAACAGTGCCTTGCTGACAGTTTGGGTCCATGGCTTCGTGGGGTCTGCGCCACACTCGAACCCTACCATCGGCTCTTACCAGCTGAAATCGTGACTCATCGGACCAGGCCACGGTTTTCCATTCATCTAGGGACCAACCGATATGCTCACGTGCCCACGAGAGTCGCTGCAAGCGATGTCGTTCTGTCAGTAAAGGCACTCGAGTCGGTCTTCTGCTGGAATAGCCCAAGAAATCCAAATTTCTCCGCACAGTTCTAGCAGACACGTCCATTGTACGTCCCACATTGATTTCTATGGTGATTTGATGCAGTGTTGCTTGTCTGTTAGAATTTACGACTCTTTGCAGACGTCGCCGGTCTCGATCTTTAAGTGCAGGCGGTCGACCACTGCGCTGTCCATGGTGGGATGTTATGCCTGAAATTTCATACTCTCGGCACACTCTTGACACAGTGGATCTGGGAATGTTGAATTCTCTAACGATTTCCGAAATGGCATGACCCATGCGTCTAGCTCCAACTAACATTCCACGTTCAAAGTCTGTTAATTTCACGTCGTGCGGTCATCATCACGTTAAAACCTCTTCACATGAATAACTTGAACAGAAATGAAAGCTCTGTAAAAGCACTGCGCATTTATACCTGTTCTATGCGATGCTACTGCCATCTGAAAATTTGCATATTGCTATCCCATGACTTTTGTCACTTCAGTGTATAACTTATTACCCTCGAATATATTTTCGAAATATTAAAGAAAAGGAGAAAAAATAAAAAAAAATTATTAAAATATAAGTATTTTTCTGTTGTAATACTAAAACTAAATATATCTTAAAAACAACAACATTTTTTCCCCTTTTAAAGGTCAAGGTAGGATTAAATGAGCTTGCTTATCCTTTTGCAATTTATGATATAATCAAAAATTGGGATAAATTTTTTCAGTGAAAGCAGGACAATGGGTTTTTGTCTTAAGCTATTCAAATCTCAGCCTAACCTGGAAAATGAGGAAAAAATACTGCTTTGGTAGGGTTGTGGGAACATGGAACAGCTTACTGGAAGAGGCTCATGAGCAAAGGAGTAAGTAGCTTTAAGAGGGTCACTGATCTTCATTGGGGAATATGAACTGACTAGGACCAGACTGGCTAGTTGTCACTTTTGTATTTGTATTAAGCATTTTTTTTTTTTTTTTTGTAAATCAATAAAATAATATTTACCTTCCTGCCAGGATTATTGAATGGCATCCATTTCCATGGACGCACTCGTTTTAGACCCAATTTAGCTTTGTTTTGTTTATAACCTTGTCCATTATCAGTAATGAATACAGGAGGATTATCTCTGAAATAAATTAAATCAGTGAAAATATACAAAAAAGGAATTTTTTAAAACACTAATTCAATCAAGTAAATAAAGAGTGATTCCTTTTGTATGGCAAAATGCAATTTAGAAGCTTCATTGATTTAGTATGATTATGAAAAAAAAAAAAAAGAGTTCACTTAATAATCTTGTCTTTTCACCCCTTTTAAAAATAATTTTCAAAAAGATGAACTCTAATTTTAATGAACACCATATCCATTGCAGCAAATTCTATTGTTCAATACTGCAAACTTTATTCTACATTCCTTAAAACATATAGTACAAATTTGAAGAAGCAAAATTTCAAAAATATTTCAGAAATGTAAACGTGTTTGTGGTTAGAAATAGTATAGACAATTTATCCAAGAATCAAGTTGTGTGCTGCACAGTTCTTGAATTCGAAAAAAGCTGAAAAAATCTTTAACTTATTTACAATGCCTCAACAGTTTAGCAAAAATGTTCTAATCAGGGCCGTATTTAAGGGGTGCATTTTTAAGGTTCAAACCCCATTTAAAATTACTCCAAAAAACTCTTATTATCCTTTTTGTGCTGACAAAATCAGTATTACTTTTGTAACATGCCGCCAACTTGGTTATTCTGTCCAGGGAACATACCACTGCAGTCCTTGAATGGAGTAATCGAGTTGGCGGTATATTGCAAGTTTCTGCCTTAGCCCTGGCTCACAGTGATGACTTTCTGCATTACTTGATTTAATTTCATTTGAAAAATAAAATAAATACTGAATAATTATACAAACAACAGTTTTATTTTCAATATTAATTTTTATTAGTTATTGGGATTATATCTTGCAAAACAACACAGCATTTTCCTTCAAGTTTTAATCACCTGACCCTAACAAAATTCTTTAAATGTGAAAGTGCTGAACTGTATATTTAGCCTATTTTATCGTTATCAAAAAATACATGAATTTTAGATATGTATTTCGAATTTACATACATACATCTATTCTTTTAAGTTACTAAAAATACATTAAATATTTAACATGGGTGAAATTATGCTGTGTAACTTTGAATTTTTATTTCTCCATTTAAAAGCTTCTTCATCTTTTACATTTGCTCATATGGATACCCTTAAAGAAGCACCCTATCATTAAAATAACCCAGTGTAACAAAAAGCAACAGAATATACGAGTAGCATAAAATTTATTGATCATAAAAATTCAAGAGAAATATGTTTGGTAAAACCCTCGCCAGAATAAAAGTCTGGTTACAGCCCTGGGCCCTGGTTTTCATGCATCATATTTCTTGTTTGGATATTTAGCCATTTAAGCACTCAAAGAAAATGGCATAAAAATAAGAAAATTATTTATATAAAAAATATATCTTACTTGTTATCTGAATAAAGAAGAGCATATAACTCTCTATGCATTCCCTCCGGACGCTTAAATGTTGCTTCACTAAGTTTCTTCTTTTTCTGAAACAGGGAAAAGCTTTATAAACTTCTTGCTAATTAGATAATAGCCTATATTCATTTTTTCTTTTTTCCCACTCAAATACATTTTCAATGTACTAAACCATTTTAATGTATTATTTTGATCCCAGATAATAGAATATCTTGCTTCATAAAGTATTTTTTGTAGCAAAATGACTATTCTATTGAGCGTGCTCAACTGTGGAGTAAAACTATTTATTATGATGATTTAAAATGTAAATAAGAACTATAATGTAATTGTCATTCTGCAAGAATATGACTTTTACAGCAGAAAATATAATAAATAAACAAGAAGGGGCTTGAAACATAATACATTCTAAAGAGTCCATGTTATTCCCCAATATAATCAACTATTTTCTAATAGAGACTATTGAAACAGAATACCTACCTTACTGTCATGTCCTATTATGCTATCTTTGTTAATGTCAGGAGTTAGTGGACGCTCTATATCCAATATATCTAATACGTCACTCATCTGCAATAAAATTTGTAGCATTACAGAACATAAATACAGTAAACTTTCAACAAATACAAGAAACCACAAATAAGATGAAGAACTTAATCCAAAGGAATTTGAAATAAATTTGAAAGGCTATGAAACATTGTATTCAAAACCTGCAAATGAGGAATGAGAACGAGTATATATCTTATCGTCATTTTATCACATTTTAACAGTCAGCTTTTTAATATTTTAAAGCAAATTAAAGTAAAAACGGGTAGAAATGCAACGGGTACAACATAGTCTGTGTAATAAGGAATTAAATAGTGTAAACACTTCTCACTTTTAATTATAAACGAAAGTCGAAATTTTGAAAAGGCAACTGTTTTTTTTTTGAACAGTTTTGAACAGTTCACTGAATACCAGCAGTTATATTTAGAATGAAAATTATCGGACAAGTCGCATTTGTTTATAAACAAGCACTAATCATTTCAGCAACTATAGGACTCAAGTTAAATGCAGCCGGAATCTTCTAAAAGGCATACGAGATTCTGGCTTCATTTAATCAATCGTTAAATTTTCACCCAAAACAGAACAAAGCTGAAAAAACTTATAATTAGTGTTTATCGGACAAAAATAATTATTTATTAAACACCTAGTAATGAATAGCAGTACGATCAATTCTAAGTTTTGTTTTGAAAAGCAGAGCACATCTATAGCTTAGTAGTTTTACGTAATGTAATATAATATGGCGGTAAATTATGAAAAAGAGGAGGGAACAAGATCGGAAAAACTGACCGTGGCTATAACAATAGAACAACTCGGCAGTCCAAAGAGATTGTCCATTGGTTGCCAGAAAGCAATTAGCGCATGGTTGTGTGTTTGGCGCCAGTGATCACTGCTTGGCGTAAATAGTTATTTTTGAACATGCTCTAAGAAGTGGAATTTCTTGTCAACAACCGGAGAGTCCAGAAAGTTGTCCATCATGGCGTTCGCGGAGAAAGAGTTTCTTGTGCGTTTAAAAGTCGTAAGTATAATGATATTAGACTCATGTAAATTTTGAATCTGTTTCATTGCAAGTTGTGTCGAAAAATGCTTGTTTCATTGTTACATAATCGGTTTAAAAATTATTTGTTGTCTCGTTTCTGTGTTTGTTTACTTGAAATGTACTGACGGGAACGCAGTTTTTAATGCTATTTTAATGTTATTAAAAGCAGGTAAGCGTAAATATCAACATTAGTCATGTTTTAAATAATGCTCAAAATTTTTAAAAAACTGTTTCGCGTGTTATTTTTTTTTAATCTATATTTTGATGTTTGAATTGTAAAATAGCTTTTGGATATATTTTCATGCACAGCTTGAATCTATGATGTGAAGGAATATGATTTGTCTTAACTCTGGTTTGAGTTTAGTATCTTAAAACCTTTCACAGTGTCATAAAAATTTATATTTAATGAAAATAGTTCTTTTCAGCTTTAACACTGGGATACAGATTGAAGCATTTTTTTTTACAAATGTTTTTGTTTGATAAATGTTTGAAATTAGGAGTGCTAATTCCTTTCTGCAACCTTGATTTTACCTGAGCAGTGTACCTTACTGTATGCAAGTAAAAGTAGTTTTGTTCTTTATACTAACAACGTACTTTGATAAATTATGAGCATACAAAATGTAGAAAATGCAATGAAATAGCTGCTTCATTCCACTAATTAACTAACAATTTCGACCATATTTTATTTATGCTCTTGTTTATTAACACGTTGACTCCCAAACTACAAAATATGATCTGGGTTAAAACCGTTGTATTTGTGAGCTAGTTTGGATGTTATATAGTATCTTCCCCGAAGTAAAATATCTCTACTTATGCCTGAGTATGACACATGAGGCAATGAGAAGCAAAGGGATGTGAGTGCCTTTAGAAATATTTAGTGCAATCAGTAGGAGAACCTCTCCTCTGTTTAGGAGCAAAAGATGGACCTAGTTGCCCTGGTAGGTGCTACGATATAACATGATAAAGAAAAAAAATTTAATGAAAGCCTACCTAAAGTCTGATCTTTAAGCATGTTTTACTCAAAAATTTTAAATAGTTCACTTACATCCCTTTGCTTTTAACTGCTTCATATATGCTCGAATGTGTGTATGAAAACCGCATATCTTGAAGCTAACTTGAAGTGGACTCTATCAACTAAGTTCACATACTACGAGTTATATCGTATTGCAGTCAGTCATCATGCTAAAAGCCTCACTGTTGCTTGAAAACATTTATGAATTGATGGAAAAAATAAACACTTAGTTGATATGATGATTCATGTTCAAAAATTTCACCGTACATGTTCTTAAATAGATTTTGTTAGTTATCGACATGGTAAATACTCTACCAGCCGAATGAATGAAGATTCTCGTTTACGGGGAAAAAATTACCAGTTAATAAACTTGTTTTTTTATTTTTCTCAAAAATGTATTGTTTACATAGCATTATGCAACTATGCATTGTACTATGCATAAAACTTAAAGAAATTGAGACATCTTAGAAAGATGGGGGCCTAGGCCTCCATCTTTCATGTAAATTTCACTTAGTTGTTTTTTTTTTTTAATACTTAAAAGATAAAAAAAGTAATAATTATTTCAAGCTATAAATTCAATTCAGTATTAGTTTAAAATATAACATCAGCTTAAAAAATTTAATTTTACAATACATTTTCCAAATTTGTCAAAGAAGTTTTCTTGGAGGCCACAGTGAAGAAGTAGGCAATGTAAAAGTAGGTAAAAGTTTAAAAGAATGTAAAAGTAGGTGTACAATGTTCGAATAAGGAATGATTTCAAAATGATTTTTGAAAAAAACCCGTAAAAGCCCGGGGTTCTCATCAAAAACCCAGGCGGGCTGGACTTTTTCAGAAAAAAAAAATGGGTTTTTTCAAACCCTGGTGTAATCTGATCACAAACTGATTCTTTTAAATCATGCTTGTTACTAAGTTAAAGTTAAAAACTAAGAACAAAAAAGACATTTTTGGCTGATTATTGGAACCCCTGATTTTATGTTTTAAGTATTATTCAGCAAAAAAAAGAAAAAACTTTTTGTTTTTGAGCTTTCTTTTGAATGTGCTTCCTTTTCTTATAACTTACTGCATAAATGATGTCGACCGTTTAATTTAGATTCTTTTTTATCGGATGATTTAAAAATTTTTCCAATTTCAGAGATGAAGATTACCAATATTAAATCCTGTAATGCTGATTATTGCTTGTTGCATTTTGTGATGAAGCTCTGCAAATGATATCTTCTGTGCCGAATTAAGTGGAGGTATTTATGCTTTCATTGTTCAAAACAAAACAACTTTATTGTTGCAGAAAATTTTTACTTTGTGGGATGAGTTACAAACACAACAACACACAATACTGCTGTGCTGAGCATAAAAGTCGTATCTGCACTTTTTAACAAAATTGAGTTATTGTCATCAAGTGGTTGTTTTTTATTTTTTTTACTTGAATACCATGTTTTATGGTCATTTGATAACGGGAAATATTTTTTTTAAAAAATCTGAGGAGTAACTCCTGAATCAAATATATGGAGGCGCAAAACTTTAAACAGCAATATCTCAGTTTGAGATCGTTTGCAGATACCACATTTGTGCTTAGCACGGTAGGATAGTAAATAAAAGTGCTGGCACAATATGTTATGATGTACAATTAGTATCTCTCTAGTATTACCTATTTCCCAAAATAGAATGATGGTATCTAACAAAAGAAAAAAATAGATTGGCTACTAACCCATTGATTTTTAACTAATTTTAGTTGAAAGAAATAAAATTTAACATAGTGAATAAACTATTGAGTGTAATTACATTATTATAGAGTAGACAAATGGCAAAAGGAAAGTTTTTCTTTAACATATTTTTTAAAAAAAAATTAAGGAGTATTCTGTCACCTTAGATACTTATTTAACACTTTACAATCCCTTAAAAAGTAAACTAAAAGTTAAAAGTTTTACTTCAGCACATTTAATCACTCTTTTGAAACACATCAGTATTTCATTAGATGTGTTGCAAAGAAATTCCTCAAATATTGCAGGCATAATTAATGAATTTTTGAAACTTATGAAAGCAGAAGAGCTTAAAATTCATAGCAAGTCTCTACAGAAAAGATTTGGTAACTGCATCACGCCAGCTCACATTACATCATATATGTTACATCCAAAATACATTGGTCATGGACGAGTGACCAAGAAGAAATAGCAAGGAATTGGATGAATGACATTGATAAAAATCTCTTGCCAATGATTGTTAAATTTTCTATTAAAGCATCTCCATTTCCACCAACCTACTTTTCTGAGGCGATTGTAAATAATCTATCACCAGTAGAATGGTGGGAATGACTGAAGAGATACGGTGACTTACAAAGTATTTCTAGTTTTGCATGTCAACTTTTTCACTGTAGCCTCATCATTAAGCATTGAACGTATTTTTTTCAAACTTTGGCATGATACATACAGGGCCGGATTTACACATCTTTCGTCCATGGGCCCGAAAATTATCGACGCCCCCCCCCCCTTTAAAAAAAAACAACAACTTTGTTTTAGTGTAAAATGTTATGATTTTGCACAAGATGAATATAACACAAAATAAAAAATAACTGAGACCCCCAATTTTATATTACGCAAATTTTTTTCCAAATTTCAAAATTATAGTCGTAATGTGAAGTTATTGAACCATGGTAGTTGGCAGTAAATTTAATTTATTGTAACATTTTTTTTAATTGTTAAACTTCTGCTAATTGTTGGAGATAGAATCACTTTCTTTATCCAATTAAACATAGTTGTTGTTGGTATGGAAACTCATTTGTTTTAAGAAACGAGCATAATACTGTAGTAAAAATAACATGCTGAAAGGCAACGCCAAGTAAAAAAATTTTCATGAAAGAAAATAATATTTTATTTGCTCAAAATGTTACGTACTTTGTTAGAGAAAGGTAGGACCAGATTATCGAAATAAAATAGGGAAATAATATAAATGACAAGTTGTGGGCATACTCAAGGGTTCTATTATTATTATTTTAATGGGGATGCAAGATACAAATGTAAAATGTTAGTTCACAAAAAAACGAACTCGAACTGGGATAGAACTCAAAAATTCCAGTTTTGTAGCTATTTTATCTTCATCAATTTTAAATCATTATTTAGACTTTAATATGTTTGGAAATAAATTGTATACCAAGCAATTCCTCGCCAACTGAAAGACCAAATCCTAGAATACGGAGCAGGGAGTGAAACCCCTTTTGCCGCGAGGGAATGCTTTTCTTGTTTTCGACTTGAACACAGTCGCCTGGTCTTGATAAGGAAAAAAGAGGAAAATAGAGCTTCTGCTGAAAAGTTAGGCTGGGTGAAAATGTCCGATGCACTTTTGAGACATAAAAAAAAGAAGAAAAAAGAAAAGCGCCGCCTCTGAATTACATGAAGAATTTTTTTTTAAAGATAGAATTGGAAATAATTCTGAAATTATTTTGCTATTTGCGGAAATATTCGATTGATACAATCTGCCGGCCGGGCCCATGTGGGCCCATGCCTAAATCCGGGCCTGGATACATAGCAAGCTTAGAAATTGGCTAGGACTACAAACTGCATCAAAATTGGTAATGGCTTATTAAAACTTAAATTCTAAGGACAAACAACTTGCTGATGAAGCATTTGAAGATTACTAATTTTTTTTCTCTGTATGCACATTGTATATCCTTTAAAATTTAACAATATGACTTTTATTCATTTATGTAAAAATTCCTTTTTATTCTACATTATTCATTTTACGTTATATTTTTTGAGGATTTAATAAATGTTGCCCCATTGTAAAATATTTATGTGCATAGCATTGTTTTATGGATGTATTAATGTTATTACAGGAACATATTTTATTTCATGGCAAAATTTTCTTTCTTGACATCAAATAATGTTTACTTCATAGGGTTTTTAATATTTTGAGACTCAACCTTTTAAAATTTTTATTTCTACTTTTATATTTTATACACACTTTTATTGTTGGCAATGAAATTCCTTCACAACAAATAAACATCTTTAAACTATTTACTGCTGATGTGTGCTCTCATAAGCATTATATCTTATCGTTAATATTCATTCAATTTATCTATTTATATAGTGATCTAAGTAGTTAAAATTGCTCCAAATCTAAATAATTTCGTACTTGACCCTTTCCGTCACAATTCTTGTCCCGCTCCGTCACACCAATAGCTTGCAATAATTCTAAAACTAGTGAATTATTTTTTATTTTTTGCATTCACATTTATTACTAGATATATAGTTATCTATTACTGCTAGTCTTAGCCAGAACACTTATTTAGTTTCGTTGAATTTTTTAGTTGTCTTTACTAGGAAAGAATTTCCCTTTTGTACGAGTCCCATTCCGTCACAGGCATTCCATTGCATATTTTCAAATAATTTGCTTTAAAATTACTAAATTTTAGTACTCTGCATTATATCTGCCACAAATACTTACTATTGATACCAAAACGAATATTCCAAGTTCATTTTAGTAGTATTTATGGAACAAAACATACTGACAAAACTGCTGTGAATGTCCTGTTCCGTCACATGGAATGGCCCTTTAAATTAAAAAAAATGTTACCTGCTATGAATTACAGTCAATTCGCGATAACTCGAAGTCGATAACTCGAATATTACTATAACTTGAATTTCTTATTAGGTCCCGACCCCTTTGTCTTTAATTCTACGTTAATTTTCCTCCATATCTCGAAGTTTACTTCCCTTAACTCGAAGTTTTTTTGAAGTGACGAAACATTTCCCATTTAAAAAGCAAAAAAGACTTTCACAGGTGAAAGCATGAAATTTTATTTATTCTTCTCTTGTGGGATTCATTCAGGAAAAATCTGAAGTCAAAAGAAGATTTGTTGAAGCAATATGCAATAAAGGAATAACACCAGTGGTGGCTCTTGCTGTATTGTTTGCACTTTTTGCGACTGTAAGGAGTTTGATTTTCAAAAGTTTTGCTTCTTCAATCTTCAATGAATCGTGATGGTAGCGTAGTGATTATTAAATTTGAAACTAACGACTTTTAAAGCAGCTGATAAAGAAAATTTCTTCAATGTGAATTTACGAAAGATTAAAACACTGAGGTTTGCAACGAAGAGTGCATATAAGCCATGGAAGAAAATTAATCTGTTGGCAAGGAAGAACGATAAGTGAAAAAGCTGCAATATTTACCGTTTTTTTCAATTACAAAACTGCTCGATTCAGCTTAAAATGATGGATTATCACACAAGAATGAAATACGTATAAAAGGAAAGATTTCTTTTTCTTTTTTTTCTTAACTTTCTAATTCAAATAGTGTACATTTTAATGAAACTTGCCAGTTATCTATACATTAATCGAACATTCCAAGTTTTTATTATTAAAATGTCGAAAATCAAAACTAATGATAAGTTGAAGTTTTTTTTCGGTCCCTTCAAATTCGAGTTATCGAGAATTGACTGTATTATGATGTGGTAGTTTACTATATCTAATTTGGTAAGAGTTCTGTATTTCGTCATAGTGTAGTTTAATTAGCAAACGACTTTTCAATAAATTACTACCGTATTTTGAAGTGTTTACTGCATGCTAATGTCATTTGTATTATATTTTATACAGTGTATTACTGTACATTTTTGGGGGAGAAAGGTGGTTCCAAAAAGATATTGTGCCCTGGATGCCACCTGTAATTACCACGCTATTGTATACCAAGATTTATTGTGCACATTGTTTTTTTTTTTTTTTTTTTTGGAATTATGCAGGCTTCTTTATTTTATTTGTTACTTATTTATTTATTTTTATCTTTTCAGATGTTAATACAAAACTGACTTGGGCAAAAAAAATTGGATGAAGATGACAACTATTAAAAAAATTATTTTGTACTTTTGATTGTTGCTTACCTAATTGTAATAAAAGTTTTTGCAAATAAATTTTGTTTTTTGAAATTTATGTATTTATAATTTAATAGTCTCTGCATCTTTTATGTTAAAATTCTATTAAATATTTGCAGAGAAGCATTTTGCTTATTCATTTGTTTCATTTTATTAAATACTAAAATTGTTTGTAGCTATTTTAAAAGGGAAAAAAATAAGCGTAAAGCATTTTTTTCCTTTTATTAAATCGGTTGCTTCTAAGCTTGTTTTCAATTTTTGGACCAGTTTGATTGTTAAAAACTCCTGTTTTTCTGCTAATAAGTGTGCACTCAAAAAGCATTTCTCTCCAAATTTCTTAAGTTAAATGAAAATGTAATTTACATGTGCTAATTTCTTCATGATGAATATAATGCTTTATTTTTTCCCTCCAAACATCAATTAGTGTTATTTAATATTTTACAAGAAACACTAGTTTAAAATTTGGAGCCTCACTTTTAACAGCAGAGAAAACTACATTTAAATTTAATCTGCCTTGTAAAACTTAGTTAAATTAAATCATATATAACAACTATGGTGCTGCTGCAATGTGGAAAAAACAATTTGAAGATTCACGGTAAGTGAAAGTATGCATAACAGCAATTAATATATTATTACAACTATTCTCTAGGATATCACGATATAGTTTTAAGATAAAAAGTACTGTTCGTCCTTGAAAGCTGCTCCTAACGCTCTGGATCCATTCCACTTAAAAAGGGGGTGATGGGTTGTAGGTGGGAACTTTCCGAAGTTTTCAATTTATAATTTGCATTTTTGCTATTCTTTTGACAAATGCAACAAAGCTATGTATTTCAAATAAGTATAGTTTTACGTTGTTTGATACAGCTCAAAATGCTTCTTATTATTCTTCTCCTTATTGTTATCTTACCTATCACCCCTATTTTGGTAAAATCAGAGAAGACCTGGCGCATGTGTATATACGTGGAAGGTTTTATCTAAGAAAATCAGACAGTAAGGATAAAGCTCCATATGCAACTGAATATTGTGATCTTTAGCATGTAATTTTTGAAACCATTCCTGGCGCAGTAAACCAAGTTGTAACTATAGTCCTTCAACTGAACAAAAGATGTGACCATGATCTGATTTATCACTAGGGGTTTGATTCCCTGCCCAGTGACTTCCTTTCTGTAGAGCCCCCCCCCCCCCTTCTTTCTTTTATTATTATTATTATTATTATTATTATTATTTTTTTTTTTTTTTGACATTTATTTCAAAAGACAAACAGGGTCGATGAGAGAACATGTCGGCCTAGTCCGAAACTAGGGGCCCCACTTTGAACCAGAGCAGTGTCAATTTCATAAGTTTTATTCGGAGAGTGGGCCACCTTGGATCTCGGATTCCCTGAGGACAAGAAAAAGGACTGCTTAAGGAATTCAGCATTAGATAGTGACAGATACGTCATTTAGGGGATAAAAGGGCCTCCTGGCTTAGGGAAATGACTAGTAAAGTTTGCATTGTATATACCAATTCCCCCAATATAAATTCAAAATGTCGGTCATGGATTACTGCCTGTGTAAAACAAAGATTGAATATCACTTGGTTACACCTTCGTACTGCAACCTATAGCTCTGCATATGCAATAACAAAAAAAGTGAGTATTTGAAACCGACAGTACTTTTTTCAATTGTACAATTCAAGGAGCGCCTACAATCAGTGGCGTAGCTAGGGGTTGGCAAGAGTGGCTCTTGCCACGGGGGCAGCAGCCAGGGGGGGGGCAATTTGAATATTTTAAAAAATAAAATCAACTTTGCAATAATATTGTCTTTAAATTTGCAGAATAATCAAAATCTTCTAAATAAGGTATTGCTTTGGGAGGTCACAGTGACCTCCCATCAAAGCGACCATTGGCGGAGGCACCATTTTTCTCAAGTTTGTCACGGGCGCTGGACCACCTAGCTACGCTACTGCCTACAATTGCGTCTGATTTAAAGTTCCAAAATTTAAACAGGCTCCTGCATGGTCATGGGTCTTAACGTGAACCGAAAAACTAACTCTGATTTTCAGGTAATGGACAGTCTCAAAGCTTTTTGTACTCGGATCAGGAGTGGCTTCAGAGGCCTCCCGTCTTTAAAGGGGAATTAAGCACTTCGGGGCTATTTTCACCTCAAACCACCTATTTATGTCCCAAAATGACTTATGAATGACCCCGTCCAAAACCTGAATCAGGCGTAGCACAATCAGCATACTAGGCAACTGTATAGGAGGTACTCAATTCGTTTTACAAGATCCAAACAAACTGTAACGTAGGTTGGAGGTATATTGCCCGCCTATAGTATGCTGAGGCTACGTTTGTGAAACATCGGCCGATATTGCGACGTCTTTTGGATGTTCGCAGATTTCACTAAGTTTCCCTATTTTTTGTGTGTGCGTCTGTTCTCGTTATAATGGATAAAGAAATACTTAGAATGTTGCGGCTCTTTAGGGGAGCATATTGGGAAAGCTGCGAATGTAAGTACCAGGGACGTCATTTCAAGTTTTTCCACGGGGAGGGGAAAGGGTAAAAACACAACACAATTTCACCGGAAAACAACAAAAGCCACGCCCACTTATATGTAAATACATTGATTTCTCAAAGTCAGAGGGGGGGCAATTGACCCCCCCCCCAAACGACGGGCCTGCTCTTCACTATCTATAGATTGGGGTGACCATCTCATGATCTCGAACTTCGAGTAGTCCCCAAATGCAAATTTAGATTTTTTGACGCTAAAAAGTCCCAAAAAAATATTGTATCAACACTTGGGGACACAAAAAGTCCTCAAAGTTAAACAATTGTATCTCCTATTCCCAAATTAAAAAAAAATTCTATATGATCAATTTGATATATTGCTTTCTTCCTTCTGCCTCTTTCCCAAATCTGCGAGTAACCGAACAGTCCCTGTGCAAAGGGGCCCTCCTCAGAAAATTTTTGCCATTGAAGTCTTAAAAACAAAATTTCAGGCAACCATTGGTCAGGTGAATGAAATGGGCAAGGTTTTTAAAGCTCTTACTGGATATATTTAGACACTGAAGACTGAAAAATCCTATCTTTTTACTGATGTTAAAATTACCTTAACGTCACTAAAACAAAAGTCATTAGGTAAATGTGTTTCTTTTTTTTTTAATTGACGTTTTAAAAATAAGAATTTTGACCTTGTTTGGTAACAACAGGAGAGGGGGGGTGGGGGCTTCAGGACAACCTTCAAAAATGCCCTGGGAAACAAAACTCAAGTTTCGGTTTGTGGGACAGCTTTCGTTTTTGAAAGAACCAGCTAGTTGGACCTGTTGGACCCATATCCTGTTGCTAGTCCTCACATTTGTACTTGTATACATCAAAGTCAGAAGTACGTTCAGCGCACAATTTCTTGCAGGAGAATTACAGAAGCCATTTTGTCTCAGATCTTATTTTAGCTCATATAAAGATATATACAGGGTGTCCACTCCTATCGTGGACCAATAGCTAATTTCTAAACCGTTAGAGATACGCATATAGTTCATTTAGGAAAAAATCTCCAAATTACGAAATGAATTTTGGGTCTATTCAATGTTTTTCAAAAAATTAAATTTTGAAAGAGTTACGAAATTTAAATTTTTATACAGCCCCTCAGTCCTATCAATCCTATTTAGTAAAACATTCTTGACACTGTAACGTTTAAAACTAAAAAAAAATCACTCTTCTACCACAAAAATTGACCGAGTTATGACGTTTTGAAAAATCAAGATTTTGCATTATTTCATGACGTCATCGAGAGATCACTAAAGGGACCGTATGCGAAATCCTTCAAAATCTTGATTTTTCAAAACGTCATAACTCTGTCAATTTATATGGTAGAACAGTGATTTTTTTTTAGTTTTAAATGTTACAGTGTCAAGAATGTTTTACTAAATATGATTGATAGGACTGGGGGGCTGTATAAAAATTTAAATTTCGTAACTCTTTCAAAATTTGATTTTTTGAAAAACACTGAATAGACCCAAAATTCCTTTCGTAATTTGGAGATTTTTTCCTAAATGAACTATATGCGTATCTCTAACAGTTTAGAAATTAGCTATTGGTCCACGATAGGAGTGGACACCCTGTATATATATATACACATTTAGAGTAAACCTTTACCATTACGCTGAAAATAAATTTGTAGCATATGATCCTCAGAGGTTCACCTTCAGCTTCACAAATTTTTCATTGAAAAAGATTCCATGTAATTAAAAAACACGTACTGCAATGTTTAAAAAAAAAAAAAAAAACTGTTTGGCATATGGATATATAAAATATACATACACACGTAATAGAGCTATGATTGTCCGAGCAAACTCAGCTCAGATAATGGGATGGGAACAGGCGATTAAAGGATGTTCTCGATTGGTTGAATTTTTCTATATGAAATCAATTTCAATGACATTATAATAGAATATAAAGTTACCTATGTTTGCAATTAATTGCTACATATTGAGCTGTCTCATTCTTGCTCTAAATGCATTTCATGATGTTAACAATTTACATAATATTTGGTTATACAAGAAAACAATGTGATGCTTGTAATAAAAATCTTGAGCTAATAGATCAAGTTATTAAGATGCTATATCTATTCTATTCTGAAATATAGATTGTTACAACTCCTTTCGTTTGATATTTTATGGAATTTTGGTTGGAAATGTTCTTTTATTTCACAGGATTTACCTTTTTTGTACTAAGTTTCTGGTCGATACATTATTATTTCTTCCTTTTCCGCACTGCAGAGATTAAACGGAAAGGAGGAAAATCCGTCATTATTTTTGCTTTCAGATAAAATTCTTTTTAAGTACATCAATTGAATAGGCTGAGCATTCTTCTATCATTTGAGTTCATGGTTTCCAAATTTTCGAACCTTCAACATGTAATGGTTCTGAATTTTTTTCCAAGCACTTATTATTTTCCTTAGTAATACAGTGAACTCTCACTTATACGCCGCCTCATTTATGCGACTTTTTCACTTATACGACGATTTTAAATGGTCCCAGCACATTCCATACAAAAATAATGATAGTATCATTCGTTTATGCGTCGCTCTAAAGATAAATATTTCACTTATGCGCCAAATTTTCCCTAAAATGTAAAAAATTTAATCTATTTTTTTAAAACTCAAATTTCTATTTTTTGTTTTAGTCCTTTAAATACGCTTGTTCACTTATACGTCTTTCTCACTTATGCGGCTTTTTCTGTTGGTCCCTTAGGCCGTCGCATAAGAGAGTTCACTGCACTTAAAAAAATAGATATAAAATATCATTATTCAAAGTTTAATATCCAAGATCATTTGAGTACTATTTAAAAAGTTAAGTTATTTTATGGAGAATAATTTTTAATTTGACTGGGCGCATAATAAATCCAAAAAAAGGAGAGAAAGAGAAGCAATTCACACAAAGTACTATATAAAAGTGTTTAATAAACATTTTACATTCAAAGTTAAGGATTCAGTCAAGCATTTAAAATTCAAACAAGTCAAACAATTGAAAATAAATTTCACAAGGTGATCAAGTTAATGCACATTTTAGAATCTTTCATACAGGGCAATTGCAGTTGTATTCCAACCGAAAAGCATGCTGCACTGCTATGCTAAAATTAGACAAAGCAGAGCAGAACACCATTCAGTATTATTTTGTACAGCGAAACATTCTGTTGAAGCCTCAACTTTTCAGGAGTTATCCAGATTAGTACAAGCATCTTTGAAGTTTGCAAGAGGACTCTTTAAGAAATTGAAGGGAAGGTAAGAGGAAATCAAAGAACAGCACTCTTAAATAATCTGCAGCCTACGAAGCAAGGTACACAGTAAAATTGAAACAATGTTTTGCAACGATTCAGGGGGGAAAAAACAGGATGGTTATTTTGTTAAGCGTAAACGCTTGCAGCAAGTTCATAAACTGATAACATAATTTTAATATCAAATACTGGCAATTGCATTCCATTATTTATTGATTACTTGAGGTTAAGACAGTGATTTCCAAGCTTTTTCATGTGAATCTCCATTTTTCACAAAAAAATTATCCTACTTCATAAACGAAAACCTGGTGTTACAATTTATTTAATTGGTTAAATAATCACTCACTTTGTATCAAGTAATTTTAATGCACCAAATCATATTCAGACATTGACTTATAAGAGAAGATTACATATAACAAATCAAACAATGTAACTGGAAAATGAATGGTTCAAATTAGTGAAGTGGCGGATATTGGAGAGAAATAAAGATCTGTAATGTGCTTCTATAGTAAGTTGACTTTCGACACTGATGATGCTTTCCTCTTTTCCGGATAATAGGAAAGGGTAATTGCTGCGTATTCGTGTTGGAATACTTCTGCAAAAGGACTACAAAAGTAACTCAACTCAATTCAGTGTCAATTACCCTAAAAGAGGGAAACATTACATCGGAGGTCAACTTACCAGAGAAACATTATATCTGTATCCATATCAGGTTTGTGGCAGAAGTTAAATAGATCTTTTTGTTGAATTCCATTTAGTTTTTATTTCATACAATTATTATAAGGGATCATCTTTGAAATAAAATACTATTTTATAATATAGACTATATTTAAGCTTTTTAAATTTGGAGTTGGAATTATTTTTCATTTAGTTTTCTAGGCATTTTTCAAAAAAATCTGTGTGCAAAAATGCAATTTCTTTGATAGGGGCAAGTCAGGCAAAACAAGCCAGCGCTGCATATATGCCAGAAAAAAAGGGGGGAAAATTATTTATAGCTTGTCCAGTAGCTTTAAACTTCTGCTACTATATATACTAAAAATCTAGAAATTTTTCACACATTTTATTATGACATAAATACAGCACTGTCCCATTCCTCCACTCTTCCATTTGAACAACTTTTCTGTAATCATATTTTTGATATTAATTTTGCTACAAATGATTTTTTAAAAAGAAACTGAATTTAACCATACTGGAATAGCGTCCACCACAAAGTACGAAGCGTAAGAAAAGTAAAGACACAATCCAAACCAAGCATTATGAAAAAATTTAATATATTTTTACAGGTATAACTGATTCTTTTTTAAACATTAAAAATTTAAATGCAATATATTGCATGCACATATCACAAATTTTTGTCCAGTCATGTAAATAGTTTAGAGATTCATGCTGAGCACTTGAGTTGAGTCAAACCGAAAAGCATGCCACCCTGTATTGCTAATAGTAGAAATAGACAAAACAGAGCAGCACACCATTCAGTATCGCTTGTAAAGAATCAAATATTCCACTTCCAGGAGTCATATAGATGAACAGACAAGCAGGAGCAGCTTTAAAACAATTTCAACTTTTAAGTGGAAATCTAAGAGCAACCTTCAGGTATTTGTAATCTTCGCAATAAGAAATCAACTCTATAATAAAAATAAAACAAATCACAATTATTACATCAAAAAGGACATAGGAATTCCACTGCAAAATGAAATGATTTCAACAAAATAACTAGCTGTCGTGGCCGTCACGAAACTTTCTTCTATATCTATCTTATGAATTCCGGTTACAAAATAAAATACGTACTCGCCCGAATAATTGGAGACAGCTCCAATTTCCCAATTATCATAATAACCCTGTAAATGCAGAATCAATGAGCGAAATTGGAAATCATTGCAAAAGCCTTGTTTAGATTAATTGCAAACATTTTATTTGTTAGTAAAAAGAAATTGGCAACAGTTAAAAATTTCAAATCATTGAAAGTTTTCAGCTGTGTTGATAATTAAATAGCGTGAAAGCGATTTTTTAATGAATTTTTCGCATTGTTGACTAAGAGCAAAAATCACCCCACCCTCCCCCTGGGGCGATTGGCGCAAAAATTTAATCGATGCTTGCTTTCATATTGGGTTAGTGTTATTCCAAATTTCATTCAAATCACAGCAATATTTCTCGAGATACAGTAGGTGCAATGCCAAAATAAGCATTTTTGATTGCTCAACCCCCCTTTGAGAAATTGACACACAAATTGAATCAGTACTTGTGCTCAATAGAATCTACCTATGGACCAATTTTCGTTTGATTCCGCCGGTTACTTCCTGAGATATAGCAATCACCCCCGCGCAGAACACGTGTGATTGCTCCACACCCCTTGGAGGAATTCGCTAAAAAAAGTCAGGTGCACCAGTTCACATGGTGGCACATATGTGCAAAAATTTTTGTTCGATTTCATGCAGTAGTTTTGACTCTAGCGCGGCCACAAAAACTGGTCACACACATACAGACTCACACACACACACACAGACAGACATTTTCCAAAAATGGTCGAAATGGACTCGGCACACCTCAAAACGTGCAAATCCGTCAAAATTCGACATTCGAAAATTTTCACGAATCCAATACTTTCTTCTATATATTAGATATAGAAGAAAGTAAAAACTAGACTCGGTAAATTTTCAGGACAATTCCAGAAGGGAACATGCAATACAAACCATCATGCTTTTAAAATCATGTTTTTGGCTGCAAAGAAATTTGTTTTATATCAGAAAAAGGGAATATCAGGAATTGAAGACGATACAGACTTTATATTGGTTACCCTTCTTACTGAATAATCTTTCATGGTGTCGGGTTCCTTTAGAATAGTTGAATAAAACAGTTGCTCTGCAGGTTCAGGTGACCTTACAGTAACAGGCATCCAAGCATCAAGAGGTTCTTGGGAAAACTGCAAAAAAGTTGGTGTTAAAACAGAACAAGATTTAATAGAATCTAAAAGAATTGGAGATGGTACATGCCTTACTGTTGCAACCTTTCTCACAGAGTACTCCTGTGGTTCTTTTGTGACGACAGGTTTCCTCCAAATAGTAGAATAACGTTGTCGTTCCGCAGGTTCAAGTGATCTTACAGTCCTAACAGGCATCAAAGCAGGGAAAACATCAGGATATTCTTGGGAGGTTGCCTGCAAAAAAGTTGGTGTTACAACAGAAGGAGGTATAATACTATCTACAAGAATTAGAGACGATACAGGCCTTACCGCTGTAACCTTTCTCACTGAGCACTTTGCTGGATCTTTCATTGTGACTGGTTTCTTTAGAATAGTCAAATATAGTTGTTTCACAGGTTCTGGTGATCTTACAGCAACAGGCTTCAAAGCAGGAAAAGCATAGGGATATTCTCTGGAAATTGGCTGCAAAAAAGTTGGTGTTAAAACACGGAAATTTATACTATCTACGGAATTGGAGACGATACAGGCCTTACCTAAGCAACCTTTCTCACTGAGCATTTTGCTTTGAGTCGCCAGCTTGTTATTGCCACGTTGGTTAAGATGAAGACTATCCCGCCCCCAAAAATCCTTCCCATGAGGTATCAAACCTGCAAAAGAAAAAAGCTTTTTGATATTGGCAACATCGATCAAGATATTTATTTGTGCAGTGGATTCGGTGGTTCGGCACCTCTACCTGCAGTGAAGCTGATGAATTCATACAATCTCGATCACTAACGAAAAAGTCTATACGATCGATGAAGTACAATTACACTAACAATCACCTTAATAATGGGATTCAAACATTGTATTCCCTTGAATAAATGATCATACTTATAAATACAAGCCTTATGAGTATATTACTCCTGACTAATGTTATTAGTCCCAACAAGAACTAAAACACAAAGGCGTAATTTAATTAAAGGCTCTAAGGAAATACGCCGAGTGATTCCCTAAATAGTTCGACCTGGAAGGGAAATAAACTTACTTCATGATCAAATAATTCTATGACCAAATATTGTTCTAAATATTTAATCGAGTCGCCGATTATGAGTAATTTCATGGTTGATCTACAAACTATCAACTAAAGCATAAAATGTATAAACTATAATTAAAACTAGGAGAAAATAGTTTCGTGTTTCAAAAAGTTATTCACTAATAAATAACAATATACATTTAAAATGTTTAAGGATTGTATTATCACTAAAACAGCAAGTTTAACTTCAATCATTCACATCAGTAAACCTATGATGATAAAACATGGTTTATATAATACTCTGTGATACTAATTTTTTTACAAAAAATAAATGGACAGGTTTAGAAGAGAAATACATGCATCATACTTTTTAAATTCACTTTCAGGTTTTAAAAAATTTTTTACACATGGAGTGGTCCTTAGGAAGTTTAAGCAATTATTTTTTTTTCTACTACTGTTTTTTATACATTGGCCCATCACTAAAATGACAGCAAAAACTTTTTTTTTAGCGACTGCTCCATATACCATATAAAATACCGGAGAAGAGGTCAGTAATAATTGCCAAAAAATTCCACCATAGAATTTTGTATCAATGTATCATTGTGTAATAATGACCCCCCATCTTTTTTAAAAAATTTTACTTGTGCTGGTAATAAAAAACTTAGTTTCTAACCCTTTTAGTTTAATTAATTTTAAAGTGCAGGATGCGTACCTTTTTACCAAAAACTAAAGCATTTTCATTAAAAAAAACAACAAAACGAAACTGAAAAAACGTGACTCGTGTTCATAATGGTGTTTACAGAAATAACATCTCACAAACAATTAATATTTTTTGCATGAATCAATACATAAATGCGTATTTAATAACACAAAAATGTGAGCAATTAGATTCAAACGACTGAAGAGAAGTATTAGAACACTTCACATACTAAACATTCCCGTCCCCAAGCCTACAAAGACAAACGTGGTTTAAACTTTTCAACATCGAATTTCAATCCCTAAGTGATCAACTTTGAAAATCAAACTATTCTACTTCAATTAACATGCACTTGTTACGCAAACAGCATGATGATAAAATGGTTTTGTGCAATTTTACAATCTGTAGATTACATTACATTAGGGATACCCAATGGATCAAAGGAGAGTAATTAACAGTTAAATCATGTTAGAACAAAATTAACATTAAATCACTTGATCACTGCTTCAAATATTTTAATAGCTAAAAAAAAAAAACAGCTAGTTACATACACTACCAATCTCAACGTGCTTAACATCTAGTAGTTATTAACAGTAGTTAAACTGAAATAAAAACACCACAATAATTATTCTTTTTTAAACTGCAATCAAATACCCAAATACAAAAAGGAATGCATGCAAAAGGTGGAATGAATCCAGATTCACATGGACTTACATTATCAGAAACAAAACGAATATCAAAAAAAAAAATTTATATATAAAGGTTAAAAAACTAAACTTTCAATAATCACATGGATAAACCAAATATAAGAAGACGTTTTACCTTGAAAAAGTTTAATTTTGAAAGTAAGTGGGATTAGTTTTAATTTAATACACAAATAATCAAAAGCATTCAAATTAATTTCCCCGAAAATTCTAAAGCAAAATGACAAATAGACGGGTTAAAATTAAAGGAAAGAAAGCTAACGGAAAATGGCTTCCTTCCGGAAAAAGAGCACGAAAGCATTATTTTATAAAAAAAACTTGAACGCCAATTCTAAAAAAAGCCAGCGCCAAAATGTCGGTTTACATCAAAAGGATGGACAAAAACTCCTTTGGAAAAAACGCCGAGTTGTTGCTTTGTTCTGTGGGGGTTCAGTCTTTCCGATTTTTGTGTAACCCCGTATGAAAAAAAATCTCTCGCATATAAACAAGCGGACTTTTTGTGAATTAAGCATACTAGTTTTAAATTTTTAATAGAAAATAAATGCTGAAAGTAAGTGAAGGAGTTTTCAGTCTTATATTTTTCTTTAAATGCTTGATTATTGTGAAGTTTCAAAGTAAAATATACACTGTTTTGTCCAAGAACCTTCTCTTTGAAATTTTGTAGCTTACATATTAGTAAGCTTTATTGATGCAATTGCGAAAAATTAAAGTGACCATTTATTTATTTATTTTTCCTAAAAACTCTCAATTCAGTACAAAATTCAACATTGCTTTAGAAACTTCGATTAGCAACTGTGCTTTTTAGATAGCCCAGGGATTAGTCATGTTTATGAATTAATTTATTTCTGTTATTCATGAAAATGTTTAAACATTTGTACCCAGTGGCTTTTGGCTGAAGCATCCAGTCCTCCATTCTGAAAAGGAACCTTTCATTATGTACAGAGATAAGGAGACGGGGAACGTAAAAACAGCACTCTCGTTCAAAACCGGGACTTATGGCACTTTAGGTTTAGTATTTAATTTTGCCATTTCTGTAGCTGAATATCTATAGAAGCATTCTTCGGATTGTGTGAATTAATTATAAGTAATTAAAAGCTTTTTTATTTCTCTTTTTAGAGAAATATTTTCATTAAAAGTTCTCTGAAGTATCTTTCCCCTTCTATTTTTCAGAATGTCATATAATTCTACATTTTCACCTCACCCTGAGACTTTCTTTGATTAAAATTCTTCTGCACTTTTAAAAACAAGGTAAGTAGTGCATTAAAGCACTTACAACACAAGGTAAGGGTACATTTTAGCACATGTGGGGTAGTGCTTTTATTATGTTGTATTGTGTAGTTATATGCATTGCAATGATGTATTTTTGGAACAAATGCGATATCCGACCTAGCCTTGGCGACTTTTTCCTGTTGGCGCCAAAAGACGTCGCCAAGCATTCGATGTATGACGCCAATTATCGCACATCGATCTTGGCGATGCTCTTTTGGCACCAACGGGAAAAAACGAAGATAAACATGCAAAGTATCCTACAATATTATGCAATACAATATAACACAATATGAAAAGGTTTTTTCAATACACTTACCTTGCATTTTTTAAAAATGCTTGTGCCAAAAAGGTTGTGCAAGTATGTTCCCCTCTTAGGGAAATTATCCACTCACAAAATGTATGAAAAAACGTTTAAATCCCAAAAATGTTAGTACCAAAATTGCAATTTTGTTAATAAAATTCTAAAGAAAATTTCGAGAAAAAAATAGTTTTACTTTTCTCTTATTTCGTAATCTTCCCAATTAATCCCCCTTACTATTTCTAAAAATTTGTTAAACCTATCTTCATTATGAAACTCACAATTCTTTATGAGCATGTAATAAGCAAGATAACATTTAAAATCCCCCTTCCTATTGTGTGTAGGTAGTGTACTTTTAACGTGTCGCCATGTGGATTCAATGGTATTAGTGTGACAGCCTGTGTCGGGGTCTACAAAATGAAGATTGTGATTCACCGCGAAATGTTCAACGCCTTCTCTATCTAAAGTTTTGTACGCTTTCCACCCATCTGAATGTATGGTAGTACCTGGCAAAATCCATTCTTTAATAACAGAAAATAAAGTATCCCTACTCCTATCCCCCACAGCAACAAAAAACATTTTGCCCGTCCCCCTTTCTGTTCCCCCCAAAACCCACTGACCCTCTACTGCATGACCCCTGTTATATTTTCTTTTTCCAAATTTTGATTCGACTATTTTGTCAACCCCCCCTATTTTTTCCGAATGTAATTCTATGTAATTTATAATGTCTTCATTTATATAGTTTCGCCAGTCTGTCATTGTGTGAGTAGCAAAAAAATACTGCTTTTTGATGTCTGCCGTTTTCGTACCAATAACAATTTCGTATGTCAGCAAAAAAATTTCCTCCAACTTCAATTTACTCAGAGTAAACCACGACCCCCACCTTATACTAGTTTCTTTCCCACACATTTTCTCATCTTCTTTGTTTCTGCATATAAATCCGTAGCCATCAGATATATTCTTTCTATTTCTTATTGTCATTGACGAACTGCATCGAGTACAAATAATTTCACTTTTCAATAACCCTACTTCCCTTAAAAATTCCAGAAATACCTCTTTGTTCTCAATTAATTTAAAAATAAACAAACGATTTGGCACCCCGGTACGACCGTAAGTTGGGCAAGAGCTAGAAAAAATAAAAGACGACTCATTTAACAGTTTCAACTGATATTTTCCAACAACGCTACTCACCGAACTCATAATCGGTACGATGTATATGAGACAAAAAAAACCTAAACAAACAATTTGAAACTTTAATACTCTAAAATAAAGCTTCGGAAAGTTACCTACAGTTTCATCGGAAACTTTATTTTAGAGTATTCAAGTTTAAATTCCTTCAAAATCTCCCTAAGAGCAGAACATACCTTCCACACTACTTTCCAAACTGTGCTTCACTCAGAATTCACTCAGGGTTACCATACTCACAGAGCATCACCGCAGGATCTACGGCGCACCGCACGCCCATGAAGTCACAGACATTGTGTTTTGTCCGGGTGCCATCCGGAAATACTTATCGCCTTCGTTGGCGCCGTAGGTCGTATAACGCATTTGTACCGTATTTTTTCACTTTATTATTATTCTCAAAATTTTTCTCAACGCATAAAGAGAGATCTATGTGTGTATTGTTTGTTGTGCGTAACTAGACTTGAAAATTCAGATTTTTAATTAATTGCCAGTAGACACTTTTTGCTTGTAATACTGCTAAATTTTACATTGGAAGACAATGTCAAGAATCTTCTTTTTTTTCTTATCTTGATGTGCTGTGCTAAAGCAATGGCAAAGTAAAGTTATGGCTAATAAGTCCCAATAGTGTAAACATGGGAGACAGCGTCTCCCCTCACTTTTTTTTACTTTAACGCAGCTAATGTTCACAAAAAGCTTTTTAAAAGCTCACCAAATAGAAAAGTTACATTTTGAGAGCAAACTAAATTGTATTTGCTCAACAGTTTTATGTAAATAATAGGAAAAATGTTTTGTTCAAATTCAAATATTCTGGCCTAAGTTGTAGGGGAGGGGTAAGTAAGGGTTTTTTCTCAGAAAGCTACTGTTGTATGACCAAACTTTTGAAAATGCCTTTTTTTGTAATTCTTTAAATGGGGTTAATTTTAATATTTTAATTAAATTGCGTGTATTTTTATTTCTGAAAAATTCCCAAAACAACATTCTCACTTATCTATTTGAAATATGACATTAAATTACTGGCAGGAAAGGACAAGGAAACTATTCTAGCTTATCCTAAAGCTTTATAGAGAACTTTATCACACATTCAGGATAAACTATCTTACTTGTTGCAGGTTTTTCTATTATTATTTTTTTTTTTTTTAGTTATAAAGTGTTGGTTCAAAATTTTGAAAATTAAAAAAAATATTTTTTTTTTTAAATTTATTTTTCAATGATTAAACTTGCAACTAAATTAAAAAAAATATTCTGACCCTGTGTGAGAATTAAAATTACATTTATATGTTTTGCAATCAAAAATCTTTTTCCAGTTATTCAGTGTATAAAAAAGGAACCATGACAAAAATTTTTGCCATTTCACTTATTGTTAATTTATCATACATTAACATTTTACTTTTTTTTTTTAATTTTTACTATGAAAATGTTTGTTTTAATTTTTCCAGTTAAAATTATTTTATTTTAATTAGACAAAAGAATGTTGGTAGCATAAAATAAAACTAAATCATAGTAGTTATTCTTAAATGATCTTTTTTCTAGCAATCTTTGGAGATGACTTCAAAAGACTTACCTACAACATAAGTCAAAACCATTGCCTCCAGTATATAAATCAAGGTAATTTATTACTTTTTTAGCGAAAAAATATTATTTAAAAAAATGAAGTGGTACAGCACTTGCCTCTTTCAAACGTAAAAGTATCAAAATATATACCACTGTATAATGCTACAAATCACCACTCCATAGCCGGAGCTAAAGGAGAGTTGAAAGCTATGCCGAACAGCTAAATTACGGAACCCAGCCTATATAGTTTTTTAATTTGGGCTCATCAATTGGACTACATTATGCTTTGGGCTCATCAGGCTAGAATAGCCATCCCCAAGCTGCAGGGCTCTGATAGAAATACTGAGTGTATCTTCACACTGTTAACTGAAACTATTTTATCAAGCCAGCGAGAGGTCTGCAAACCTGATATGACTCTTCCTGTAAAAATTGAAGATAAAATCTTGGATATAAAGCTACAAGTTATGACTCCAAAACCTCAATTACACTTAAAAAATGCTGTCTCTGAACATTATGCTTTGGGCTCATCAGTCTAGAATAGCCATCCCCAAGCTGCAGGGCTCTGATAGAAATACTGAGTGTATCTTCACACTGTTAACTGAAACTATTTTATCAAGCCAGCGAGAGGTCTGCAAACCTGATATGACTCTTCCTGTAAAAATTGAAGATAAAATCTTGGATATAAAGCTACAAGTTATGACTCCAAAACCTCAATTACACTTAAAAAATGCTGTCTCTGAACTGAGCTAATCGGCATTGCTTTTCATTCTGTCTTCACTCTCACTGCAGAGCTGTTATACATAATTGTTTATATGCATGCATGATTTTTTCCCTATAGACTTAATGGTTCATCAGCGTCTTGGAAAGTTTTTAAGCGTTTAAAAGAAGCATGCTTATTTGCTGATTCCAAAACTAAGGTATTTTTTGCTTCTTTATTTTATTTTGCTTTCAATTGTATTTTTACTTATGTTTGCTAAGTTTGAAGTTGATATGTCTCTAAATTTTGATGAAATTAAGAGTTGCTTATTGTAATTATTATTGTGGTGTTCCAGTTTAGTGTTGTATCATTAGCAAAATTTAAATAAATCTCCTGAGTTTCATGCATTAGCTACCAGCATCCCAAAAAGCCAGGGTTGAAAGTAGGGTATGGGGTGTGTGGAGCGACACTCCTATACTAATTTCTCTCTCTATTTTTTTGGAAGATTGGACTGCATTATTGGATTTTAATACCAATTCAATGACCTACGAAAATGTAGAGTATGGCCTTTTAAAATCGAGACGGGCCTATCAAAGGGAGGGGTTAGTCCATCCAGCCTGTGCAAGCAGGTCTAGTTTTATCCTGAAATTAAAGTATTTCATGCATAAAGTTCATTTGAAAATACTTCAATTACTTAATTTGGAGCATTTTTACTGCATATAAGCTTTTTTTTTTAAAGGATTGTATGATATTTTCATTTGAAGAAAGAATCCCAACTAGCACTGGACAGAGACTGTTTCTTGTTACTCATCCACAGCAAATGTGGTTAAATCATAGGTAAGCATATATATCTACACACTCATTGATGTACCAAATATTCTGTTGGCGTTTGGTTATACTTCCCATTCAGCAGACAGACTGTAGATTGGGTTCTGCCTAATACTTTAAGATTCAGCAGCCAAAGAGTAAAAAAGTATTAGTATTCAATATTTGGTAAACAAACAAACGTTTTTAATGCAATGAATGGAAATTATAGCAGTTTTTGTTAAATCATTATTAACAGTAAATTAAATCAAATTGTTACTTATTAATATTGTCACATTCAAAGTAATTTTAATGTAAGAGAAAACACTTAATTGCAAAGCATAAATTCTGTTGCTTTTCAATTTTTCTTAACTTTCATGACATACATATTATTCTTATTAATATTATTCAGTAAGATTAACATTATTTTGTTTAGACAATGCTTTAAATGAATTTTTATTTTAAAAGCAAGTTTTATTTTCATTGTATAGTATACAAAAAAATATTGTATTTAACAGCTAAAATTTTATAATAATAGGTTGAGGCCATTAGAAGAAAGATGCACATATGAAGTTATACGAGAAGGTAATACATGAGTAAATGTTTGTTTCTTTCAAAATCACTGTTTTTCAAAATATTTTTATTTTATCCAGTTGATAATGTAAAGTAACATTCAATTTACAGAAATTTCACAGTAAGTTTTGTGGATGAAAACTTTTTTGAAATTCGAATAATAGCTTATAGAAAAAAAAAAGAACCTTCATTTCAAGGGGAGTTCAAAGGGTGTATACACAATGTACATTTACCAAAATACGCTAAAAACCACACCTACTTACATGTAAAATACATTGATTTCCCAAAGTCGGGTGGGGGGGGGAGGGGGGGCAATTGACCCCCCTGAACCCTGAAAAAACAAGCCTGAAAAAACACTATCTGATTATTTAATACAGATTGCAATAAATATCTCGCAGTTAAATTATCTCTGATGTTTGTTTCAACAATTTTTTTGATACTGAAAAATAATAGCACTAGCTATCATACATGATCTTTTCAGAAACTTTTTTAAATGTTTTTTTTTTTTTTTTTTTGAAAAGAATAAAATAATAGATTCATTTAAGAATTAATTTTAAAAATTGCAGTGAGAAAAAACATATGTCTGTGCATCCATAAGCTCACCGAAACACGTGTCTGCAATATCCCTGCTTATTTGTGCCTTCTTTATGTTGTAATTTTCTTTGCTATGTAATTTACTATGTTCTGTAACCCAAACCAAAATTTAACCAAAAACATGTATAGAAATATTTTATTTGTAAAGTATTAAGCCAAAAGTGGCCATTCAGCATGTTAACTTTACAGTGATTGCATTTTCAATTTTATTTTTCAAGTGATAGAAGGACTACCTTATGTTTTTTAAAGAACTTGATTGAAATAAAACAATTACGAGCAGATATGTTAAGTTGTTTTTCTATGTTGTGTTTTTGAAATGTTTACAATTTCAAAATTTAACCTTCAATATTTTTTGTGCCTGTAGCATTTTTTCTTTACAGGCTTTCCCTGCAAATTTTATTTTGACTTGGAATTCAATACTTCTTGTAATCCTGGAAAAAATGGAGATGAAATGACTAGAATATTTGCTGAAGTTGGTGTTTTATCTTTTTAGCTAGCTTGATTTTGACATTTATTCTGGTTAACATTTTTTAGCTAGCTTGATTTTGACATTTATTCCGGTTAACATTTTTAACTTCTGAAATCAGATAGTATAATTAATTGTCATGTAAAAGTGAGTATTGAACAGATTATATTGTCTAAAAAGGATCACTCTTAAATGAATTAAGAGATGATGAATGTGTGTGAAATGTTAATCCAGGTAACACTATGGAGGTTTCTGAACTTATTACAAAAGTTATATTTTTTCCAAACCAAAAGAATTAAAGCATAAACTAGCAACAAGAAAAATGGTGCCTCCTGTGACAAATCTTCGGATCTTAGCTATATGCCTTTCTCAATGAATGCAAAACACCAACCCAACTTGCCTTGTAATGTTCATGTGAATAGAAGAAAGCAAAATAAATATTTTTTAGTGCTTTTCTATTGTTGTATTATTGAAATTTTTCTCGTAAAAAATCTCTATCAATTTAGCCGATTTAAACAAGCCGATTGCTCTGCATTTTGAGGCATTTCAAACCAATTCCGAAGGAACAAAAAAAAAAAAATCTCATTATATAAGTCTGTTATTAATCGCTTATTGGAACCCAAGATCTGTTTAATCAAATCAAAGAACAAGAAAACAAATTTAAAAAAAATTATAAATCCCCTGTTTAGAACAAATCTACAGTGCGTCAATGAACTTAAATGTTCGTGCATTAAAAATTAGTTATAATTCCTCTAAGTTATAATTAAAACCAGCAATAGTCCCAAGGGAAATGTTTTAAAAAACTCCCATCAAATGACTGCACTATTAAAGCAAAAAGCATAGTTCATTCCCATTTTAAAGACTATTTCTCTACTTACTTCCATTCATAATTTTTCCTCTCATATTTTTACTTACTTCTGGAACTTCATCAGATGTATATTTGGTTAAAATTATAAAAATTATATTTTTCAAGGAATCAATTTTGTAAAAAGCATTATTTCGTGTTCATATGTTAATCACAGTCATATGCTAATCACACATGCCTCACAATAACCGTAATAGCATTTTAATATTTTATGTTCATGTTTAATTTCACAACGTAGGTCGTATTCACATAATCGGACCAGCTGGTTATTCGTACCAAAATTGTTTCATCCCGATATGGTTTGATTAACCGGAATATCTGTATTAGAATGATGGGGATATTGCTAATGTTCTAAATGACTTTTTTTCCAGTGTTTTTAACGATAACTGTATCTCAACAGTTGACACAAGTAAGACACAAGCTACTCTACAGCTTGAGGATTTTGTTTTTTCTAGGGAGGACGTTTTACTTCATTTGAAAAAAATTAAAACAACTAAAGCTCCGGGACCAGATAATATTTACCCAAAAATTCTAGTTGAATGTGCTGAGGAATTAGTAGATACTATTGTAAAAATTTTCAATGCTTCGTATAACTCAGGGACAGTGCCAGAGGACTGGAAACTGGCTAACATTACGCCACTCTTCAAGAAAGGGTCTAGAGGTAATGCAGGAAATTATAGACCTGTCAGTCTTACTTCAGTGGTTTGCAAAATTTTTGAAACTTTATTTAAAATTAAGATTATGGATTTCTTAGAAAATAATAGTCTGTTGACTAGTTTGCAGTATGGTTTCAGGAAAGGTAAATCGTGTGCTACTAATTTATTACATTTTTATGACAAGGTCACCATGGCTTTAGATAACAAAAAGTGTGTAGATATTGTTTACATTGATTTTCAAAAAGCTTTCGATAAGGTACCGCATGTTGCACTACTCAGTAAATTAGCTGATATAGGAATTGGAGGTAAAATTTTAGTTTGGGTTAGGAATTGGCTGACAGGAAGGAAACAAAGAGTAGTTGTAAGGGGTAATCATTCTAAATGGAGTGAGGTTTTAAGTGGGGTTCCCCAAGGATCAGTTTTAGGTCCACTTTTGTTTATTATTTTTATGAATGATATTCATGAAAATGTTTCTGGAAACATGAATTGTTTTGCTGATGATGTCAAAGTTATGGGGGTTGTAGAAAATGATGAACAAGTAAATCAGCTGCAAGAGGATTTGGATCATATTACTAAGTGGGCAGACAAGTGGGGCATGGCAGTAAATGTTGGGAAATGTCAAGTGCTGCATTTAGGTCATGGGAATAAGCATACAAGCTATTATTTACAGGGTTCAGTCATTAGTAAGGCAGAAAATGTTATGGATCTAGGTGTCTTAATAAATCAAGACTTCAAGTTTAGTCAACAGTGCAGCATAGCTAGTAACAAAGCCAATAGGATGCTTGGGTTTATAAATAGATCTATTTCAAACAAATCTAAGAAGGTTCTTCTGCCTTTATATAGAAGTTTGGTAAGACCTCATTTAGAGTATGCTGTTCAGTTTTGGTCTCCTTATCTTAAGAAAGATATTAATTTATTGGAAAGGGTACAAAGGAGGGCTACAAAGTTAGTGAATGGACTTTCTAATTTAGACTATGATTCCAGACTTAGAATGCTTAATATGTATAGTCTTGAGCAAAGGAGAACCAGAGGGGACATGATTCAGTTGTTTAAATTTATCAAAATGAAAGATGTTATAGGGTTAAATTTTTGCACGGAAAGCAGGACAAGGGGTCATTGTTATAAGCTGTTTAAATCTCAGGCTAACCTGGAAATTCGGAAAAATTACTATTTTAGCAGAGTAGTGGGAACTTGGAATAGTTTACCGGAAGAGGCGGTAAGGAGCAAGGGAGTAGATAGTTTTAAGAGGGCCATTGATCTTCATTGGGATCTATAATTTGACTAGGACCAGCCCAGTTGGGCCCAGAGCCTGTTGCTGGTCGTCACATTTGTATTTGTATTTGTATTTGTATTTAGTGTTTTTGATGCTTATCCCTATATAAATACAGGTTTGGATAAGTGGTTATAGTTGTTTAAAGCATATTTATATGTTATTGAAATGCTTCACACAATTTTAAAATGCTCTTTATATTGTTTCTTTAATGTTTGTAACTCTGCAATGATTTTTTTTTTTTTTTTTTTTTTGTAATTCAAATGGCTTAAATCATGATTTCTTACAAACTGATTAAACAAAATAATCCTGTTTAGCCAAAGTATTTGTGTGATTCCACATATCAGCATGTAATCTTGTTTGTTTTCACTTGAGACATTCAAGTTCCTTTCTTTTTATTTTACTTTTGAGTGTGTTATTGCTCTAATGTTAGAAAAATATAATATGAAATTTCAACCTATTGACTTTTTGTGGCTGGATTCAAGGTAACTTTTTATTTTAATCTTTTAGTAACACTTTTTTTAATTTTAACTGTTATTGCATCATTTATAGATTGACAGTGATAATATTTTTTTATATTTTCCGGTTCAGGTGACAAATTTAGCTGCCATCTGGTGTTGCAAATGCAGAATATGGCCTTTCAAAATAACATTGAAGCTGGTGAATAAACATTTTTTAAACTTTATGTGAATTGACTATTTATGTTATTGCATTATTAAATCCTTCAAAAAATGTCCTCATTAAAAAAAATCATATATTGTATCAATTTATTTAAAAGGTATTTAATTTATTGGGAAACACCACACTATAGTATTGAAAATAGTTGCTTTTTTTTAAAGTACTTTTCGAATGTTTGTCTTTTTTACCGACTAATTATTTTTTCTTTAATTTCAGGAAAATTTGTAAATTTGCTTACTCATAACATTCTTAAGAGGATTGAGTTCAATGCTGGATCTGAAAATTTCTGGCCTTCTGCAAAAGATTTACAAACTTTGATTATAAATACAAAATGTGATAAAAAGACATTATTTTGTGATGAAGGTATTTGTTTTTGATTTCATTGAAATTCATTGTTTTTGTTGGTGAACATGTTTTGCTTCCATATTGTAGCATAACCAACAGTAGACCTTTTTTTTTATGAATATATGTTATTGACTTAACTGTAAAACGGTTGTTTTAGCAGATCTTGATAAAGCGTAAAATATCTTTGGATATTTTGGTTGATATTGCATGAAATGTTACTCTAGGTATAGTATTTCAGTAAATTGCACTTAAATTCCAAAATGCACAAATTTACAACTATATTGTTTTATTTTATAATGACAACTTTTATAGGATGTCTAGAGTATATTTATTTTTCTCCTGATAGCAAGTTTAGAATGCAGGACTACAGGATGTCTCATTAAAACAACCCCAGCTTTGCACAGTCAGACAGATACCTTGTGTGGAGAACGTAAATTTTTTTCCAAGAAATTTGCTCATTCAGTCCATCGTTTTCAAGATAAATGCAAAAAAAAAAAAATACAACTTAATACTCGTTCTTGAAAAAATTTGAAAACATGAACCTTAGTGTTTGCATTTCATTTTAAAAATATTTACTGTGCAATCTGCATGTTCTTAAATGACTATTTTTTTTTTCTTATGGCCAAATATGACATCATAGTTTGGCATTGTTTTCAAAAAAAAAAAAAAACACTGAATTATAGTTCTTTGAGCATTTTAATGAATTCCAAGGAAGGAATAAAACACTGCAAAATTTCGGTGGTCTTGATAGAAACACCAAGTGAAATAACATTTGGAATCATAAGTTTAGACTAAATGAAAAATAAAAGGATTTTTAAATATAATTCTTAGAATATTGGAAAGATGAAAGTACTATGTTATGTCTTTAAATCTTGTCTTCATCTGTAAAATTTGTAAACATATTTTTTAAATTAAACTTTCTTGTATGTGTAATATGTTTCCCCATTAATGGAACTGCTTTTACTATATGACATAGGTATAGATTTATTTATTTGATTTTTTCCCCCTTTTGTAGGTGTATATACTAAAAATAGAAATTTTCGCTTGTATTTTTCAACAAAATTCAAGAAAAATGTGCCCTTAGTTCTGTCGAAATATAATCAATATGCTATTGAAGAAACTGACACAAGCTGCATGGAAGAAAATTTGTTTTATGATTCTTTGATAACTTACTTCAGGTATACATTCTTATTATTTTCTTATGAGATTGCTAACATTTTTTTTTCCAAATTGGCTAATTTTATTAACACTGCTTTTACTAACTGATACTAAGTACCTTATTATTGTACTGATTTATTATTTTCTGACAACAACAGTATATTCAACATTATTCCTAGGAAGTTTCAATTTTGGAATTAATGTTTACACTGCCAATTTTATACTTATATTAGCATACTAAGTAAACACTATTCTCATGTTTCCTAATATGTTATACATAAAAATGTAGATAAAAATATTACAAACACAATGGCATATGACTAGCTAAACAAAACCGATTCAATCATAGGGTTGTCGTGATTTGAAGTTTCAGTAGTTGAGTAAAACTGCAGTTTTTCTGCAGGTAACTTTAAATTTTGCAAGAATCTGCAGTTTTTTGACGTTTAGAAGCAGATGTAAATTTCTCTCAAATGGCGCTCATTCGGCTCAAAACTCGACATTTTCGCAAGAAAATTATTATCAGATTGAAAAATTATGTGCCTTGTAGAATTATGTGCTTTAAAAAAAAATCTGTTAAATGCAGTTTTCTGCTAACTATCTTCTTTAACTTAGATAGCTGCAAACAATCCGCAAAATCACACAGTTCATTAGTAAAATTTTAAATCTCAACAACCCTATAATAGGATTACTTGTGCTTAGTCAGCCTTATACCATCGTGTTTGTAATAGTTTTATCTACATTTTTACATACACTGCTCAAAACAATTAGAAAAGCACATGATTTTAGCAAAATTAGGCAAAGATGTATACCAATATGTTACATAAAATGAATGATTCATAATTTAAAACCTACAGGAAGGAAACAGAAGAAGATAACTTTACATGCAAAGCAAAATTCATGAACTCAAAAACCAGAAAAAGGAGAAAAGGGAAGAAATCAGTGTGGTGCAGAAACGTGTTTCATTGCCGCAACTGTGAAATTCGATTGCGCAGTATTTTTTTCCGAGACAAGGTTACTTGAGAATGTCTCAACAACGTGATTTATCGGAATTCATGGCATGGCGTGTTATAGACAGACTGGAATCCGGAAAACACAACATAATGCCACGAGCGTTGATGGAGTCGTCAGAAGTTTTGTTGCAAGTTGTGGAATCGATTCTAAGAAACAGGAAATGTTAGACGTCGACCAAGGCAAGGTCGGTCACTTGCTACTACAGCAACTGATGACTCGTATATACGGTTAACAGCTCGTCGAAACAAAACAGAGTATGTGCTAAGTAGCTGCAAAGACAGTTGCTTAACAGCTTCATGAGGGAGGGCCCTATGCACGTAGACCAATTGTCTGAATTCCTTTGATCCCACGCCACACAGTGGTTCGAGGGCAGAAAAAATAAGCATTTCAAAGTTTGAATATAGAAAAATTTTAATGCTGTAATTACTTAGCCATTGAGTTGTAGTAACATACTCCACATGATTTATTTGGAAAAAAAATTGCATTTTACCGAAAAAGGTCAAGAATGTTGAAAAATTATGTTTTAGAAAAATTTGGACATGACCCTATATTGCAGTTTAATTCATACGTTCAGTAACCCGAACTTGAATTTATAAAAAGTCATTTCACATTGGTTTTTAACACCTATAGGATGCATATCACACCAGAAATAATAATTAAAATTAATAAAAATTTTAAATTTTCTGAAGTGAAAAAAAAATTAATTGCGAAAAAATACTATGAAATATAATGAGGCATAAACTTTTATTGGCGGCTTCCTGTGAGCTTAAAGCTATATTGACAAATAGTTTGAACCTTCCTGTAACAAAACAAAAGCATTTTAGGTGCGACCACCTGCAACTGTGGGTGTGGCAGATGTTTTCATTTGATCTCACTATTTACAAACACCAATATAGTGAACTATAAAAACTAAAAAATAACACGTTGTGGTATAACGGGGACAAATTGATTTTTATCAAAGAGATTGGCCATCAAATTTGCCGTATTCCAAAAAAAATCTGCACCTCAAAGCCAGATTAACGTAAGTCACATTTTCACTACTTCTCAAAGAGAGCGATCTACACTCTAGGGATTTTTTCCCCGTTTCGGACTACTGTGTGCCACTGTGCGGCCCGAAGAAGATGGGCTGCTAAACATCGAGACTGGGAGCAACATGATTGGAGCCAAATGCTTATCACAGGCGAGTCCGATTCAGTCTGTAACGTGACATCTGACGTTTTCTGGTATGGAAAGACAGGGGCACTCGAAATAACCTCGCATTCGTTCTTGAAAGGTCACAATACAGACAAGCCGGTTGGATAGTATGAGGTGGAATCAGCATAAACGGACCTGCATATCATTCGGAATGACTCTTTGACGGGCCGAAGGTTATCAGACGAGATACTGCGACCTCATGTCATCCCTTATGCTAGAGATATTGGAGATTCCTTTGCTTTGCAAAACAATAATGCTCGACCGAAGAGAGCTCGTCTGGTGGAGAACATGCTTGATGCTGAAAAAATACACGGTATGGAATGGTTAGCATGCTCTACTGACCTGAATCCAAACAATCATGTTTGGGCCATGCTCGGACGATGAATTGCTGTGCAACCAAGGTCGCCTGTTACTGTCCGAGACTTAGAGATTGCACTTCTTGAGGAATGGAACATTATTTCCCAAACTCATACCTATAACCTCACTGTATCCATGTCAAACAGGTGTAGGACAGTCTTAGCTGTTCTAGGAGACCACACGACTTATTAAAACTCATGCATCATGTCTAAACAGTACCTTTTTTTATCGTTTGCATATAACAAAATTGTTGGCTTAAATCATCTTTTCACGTTTTTTCCATATTTTCAAACAATTAAATCTTAATTACAAATGTTTAGGTCATTTTTTTGTATTGCGCATTGATACACGTGTACTATCCTATTGTATGCCAATCCGTGGTTGTCTCGCACAGTTCTTTTCACTTTTTTGCTTGCGCCCCTAATTGTTTTTAGCAGTGTATAACATGCTAGGAAACTCGATGAGGGTAGGTAAACCTAAGTTAATCTTGTACTATACCGTTCATCGAATTTAGTAACCCCCACAGTATATCATTCTGTTTTCTACTGTAATGCTGAGCAAATAATTTTATCGTGTTGTGACTGGTACTGTTTGATGACTTTTTTGAATTACAATATTAGTGAATTTGTTGTTGCATTAATCATGTATTATGTTATGGTAATGCTCGAAAGAAGGCGTTACAATTTTATGCACATAAGCTTGGGCATCACCACTGATTTGTAGCTAACAAAAGTAAAAGCAAATTTTTAGTCAATGTCATTGCCAAAACTGTATGTAAGGTCATGAAAGAACTTACTGAACAACCAAGTTCAGTTTCTTCTGAGTGAAGGTCTGTAGTGCCTTTTATGGGATACTGAAAGTCTGTTAATGCTTAATAAGTTATATGGATTTGCTGAAGTTTATTGTTTTCAGGCCCAAACTTATTATGTAGTCATTCCACTTTGAAAAAGTTTTATTTCTTAGATTTGTTTTTAGTTCTTTAAACATTGTTTCATAATCACATGTCAGTATGGAACAATGTTTAAGCAATTTGCATTACCATATAAAAGAAAAACTGTATAAAAATTGAAAACTATTTCTAGAAACTTTTAAAATGTAAATATTAAAGTAATAATAATTAAAGAGGGGATGAAGGATTTGAGCATGAGGATTACTTGTTATTCATCATAAAAATTATGTGCTTATTCAGCAATATCCTTTTATTAGCATTGTTTGAGAATATTCCTCGTCCAAGTTAAAAAACTGATGCCATAAATATAAAACATCATTTTTGTTTTCTACTTGAAATTGATTTAAACTTTTAGGCAATTATTATTTGTAAAACAAATATGAAAAACTGTTGGTTCTTTGTTTCATTTCAGCATTATATTTTCTATTAAATGAGTTATTAGTTTAAAGTACTTAGATTTTTTTTTCCAGCTTCTTGAGTATAACATATGAAAACAAAATGTTGTGTTTCAGTTTCATGGTTAAAAATATAAGAATTTTGTTCCATAAATATGTTTTTGAAGTATTAGTTTCAAATGCAATTTTATGTTGCAAGAAACCATTAGTGATATTCAGTTTATTTTCAGAAAAGAAAGAAATTTCGACAAGCTATTAATTTGTGATCTAGGTAATATTGTTGAAAGTCAATGCAAGTCTATTCACCGAAAGCAGAATATCAATTGTTCATGTAAGCTTCATGTGTGAGTTTTCCCTCCATAATTTTAAAAAGCTGCATCATATTTACATAATCTGTGTTTTTAGTTTTTCTTTGTAATACATTTGCTACATAAATTACATTAATTTGGGTTAGTAGAAATTAAGAATAAGTGTTTGCTTCTCGTTCTGTGGTATTTTCCTACTGCAGAAAAATTAGACGCAACAAGGCTCTTGTTGAGCTGCCAATCTAATTAGAAAAAGTTAGATTCAATTATTTTTCTTTACAGTAACATTAATTGAATAATTAGAATATTCTTACAGGTTAGTAATTAATGTAAATTTTACTTCATTTTGATGTTGAATTTTATTTTAGCTGTTTCTGTAATCAGGTTTTAAAGGGTACCAGTTACCCAAAATCTATTGTCATACTGTAAAGGTTGCCTGGTGCCTTGATTAATTTAAAATTCAAACTTCATAATAAAACTTCTGATGAATTGTAGTTCATTGAATTAAGTTAAATTAAAAGTTATATGAATAGATTATAAATAAAATTGGCACAATTATAGAATCGTATAGTGGTAGGCATTGCGTTCAGACATTTAAATCAAAGTGTGGGAATTAATTCCCTTAATTCAAACACACTAAAATACTCTGAATTATGAAAATCAACTCAACTATATTTATAAAATTACTTCAACTTTTATTTTATAAAAATATTTTTAACCGTTGCATTCAAGATATATATCATCAAATTTTGAATTTAAATCGTAAATCATAAAAACTGTAAAAATATAATCAATGTAAAAAAAAAGAGGAAAAAAATACCATACTTGAATTCAAAAATTGTAATATTGTAGTTGAAGGGGAGAATCGACGTCTCCCTCTTCAATTGGAACCATACTAAATTGATATTGATGCAAGTTTCACACCTCTCTCGAAGGAAATACATTTACTATGGAAGTTCTTCTTCCGTCATCGCAGGTGAACGAATTTGTTGAAATAAAAAGTTCACTGATAATTTGGTGGAACCGAGATGTGCACAGTACGTCCTTTTTAGCATACGTTGAAGCACTGTTCTTATCTTCAATTTTTGTCAAACCTTATGTAGCACAGAAAGTTCTATTTACGAATTGAAGAACACGTATTTCATCCCTTCAGAAATAGCAGATTCCATGCGTAATAAAAAGAGTTCAATCTTCAAAAACCGGATATCATCTCTTCAGCAATAGCAGATTCCATGTAAATTAAAAAGAGTTCAAATCTTCATCGGAATGAGCGGAAATCTTGAGCACCATTGAGATCAATCTTAAATTGATGGGACGACGGGATAAAACTATGTTGAAGTGAATTCTTGGATAACTTATTTACAAACTCGCAGTTTCTTGCAACACTCTTTTCTAGGATAAATATAATCAATACATCATTTTCTCAATTTCATACCTTCAATTTCCATTGCGATGTCATTTCATTTTTTTACGTTTCCTTTTTGGCCTTTGCCAACGGATTTTTTGTGAAGATTCTTTCGAACTGCATAGCTGCGCCGGACATCCTAACCAAGCGAAGGCAGCAGAGAGAAGATTGATTGCTAACTGATTTTTTTTTTTAATCTTCCCGAGAGACGCTCACTGTCTCGGGCCAATAAGCGAAAACCTGGTCGCGTTCCTTACCATATATGGTAATACAACAGGGAGATTTCACACCCAAAATATGGTGATGTGGTCTTGTCATTAATTCGTCATCACATTCCTTTTCGTGATGTCACTCACTTCTTGCAATAGACCGTACACTCATGCTGCCCTCTTGTGGTAGAAATTGTTGCTAAAAATGATTAAAATTGTAGATTTTAACACATACTAAGATAGTGCTTCTGGATATCTATATCATATCTTTTTATTTATAAGATGCAAAATTACTTTCAAATAGTTTGGCTCCATAAGTGTTGCTATGTGAATCTACTGTAATACTATTCTACATTTAATACGTGCTGCTTTAAATTATTTTACTTTTTTTTAATTTATTTATTTATTTTAGAACTATTGTTATTTTTTTCACTGATTTGTAATTTTTCCTTCAGGCATCACTGGGAATGTGCCTGAATCTCTGTGTCCAGAATTAGACGCATTTATTTTTACTTTAATAAAAGATGATAACGCAATTAGATTTGTCAGAAAGTAGACTTTCCTTTCAAACGAACAAATTATAATCTATGATATAGGAAATTATTGCTTCTGTAGAAATATTGGACGTCATCACAAAAGCAATAATATAATGTGAGAAAAATTATTTCATCATTTTCAGTTAGATCTTTTAAAAATCATTTATTATGTTCTATGTTTGTGAAGGAAAAAAATGCAAGGTACAATAGCAGGATATCTGCCAAAAGTTTGCCGGGAGGGAGATTCCTGCTCACAAAAGCTTCTCAGAGCCCATATGGTTAATTACGTGACATCACTTGCTTAATGAATCTAATTTTGCTCCAGTGTACACTGCTAAATGGTGTATGCTCCATTGTGTGCCCAAATATTTTCATCCCATTTTGTGCCAATAGTGGCAAAATGTTTTATTGTTCAACGTGGTGCGAACATTTTTGAAATTCATCAATATCTACTTCTGTTTTTTTTTTTTTTTTAAAGTCTCTTGGTTATAAAAAGACATGCAATTGTCATATTTTTGCCTTCACTACCTGTGAACTTCCGTCTTAGTTGATTTAGTTGAAAAAATTGAAAAGCTAAGTTTTATTCAAGTAGTTTTGACTTTTCTTTTCTTTTGAAAAAGTTCAGAATGCTTCATTCTTACTAGGGATGCACCAATTAATCGGCAATACCGATTAATCGGCCATAATCGGCCACTTTACCGATTATTAATAATCGGCAAAATCGGGCCGATTAATCGGCCGAAAAAATATTTTTCAGATATTATTCTTTAAAGCATACCTTCACCAAGAAACTAAAATGAATAATTTTTTTACAATAATCCTCACAGGTTATTTAAAGTTTTCCTTTTAATTAATTCACCTACTTTGAATAAATATACATAGATAATATTGTAAAATTTTTCTTGTGGCGATAGTTTTCTCTTTAGTACAGTGCTTTTATATTCCCTCTAATTTTCAAAGCATAAAAGTATTGAATTAAATTGTTACTAATTATTAAAAAATATGAATTAAAAGTTCTCCTAAATTGGAGTGCTCACCACAGACTCCCGACCCCTCCCCCCCCCCCCCATTTTTTTGGATTTTTATGTCCAATTAACATATCTAACAATGTTAATAATATTATTGACAATAATATGAAAATTGGTTCCAAGAAATTTGATAAAATATTGAAATTATTTTGGGAAAACTAGGAAAATGGAAAAAAAAAAATCTTTCAGAAATAAATATCTTACTATTTCTAAACTTGAAATTGTATAAGAGAGAAAAAACAGTGATGGTAAAATTGGTAGTAGAAAAACAATCATCCTAATCATTAATCGGCTGATTATCAAACGCTGGTTAATCGGTAATCGGCCAATTTGCTTATCGGTGCATCCCTAATTCTTACATCATTATTATTTTATATTTTAATTTTTTAGATTTTGCCTGTTTATTGTGATCAAACTACCTTGTTTAATTTTTGTTCAATTTTAGGATTATAGTGGACATAAAATCAAAAACATATTACCAGAAATGTCATGATCCTGTCTGTAAAAGTGAAGGATACAGATCACAAGGTTAGCCAATGAACTTTTATTAATTCTCAGTTTTTATATTGTTAGAAGATATGAAATAGGTCTTTGATTCATATATATGCAATCTACAACCTTTTTATCATTTACTGAGAAAACAAATTAATTCAGCTAAACTGTTTTGTATTTTATTTTTCAAACATGGAATATTTGCTGTTTAAAAAACCTTTATTAATCTTCATTATTGTTGTCCGTACCTTACATGGCGCCAGATGACGATTCAAGAACAAAATGCCTTTGGCTGGCCAAGCTGGGGGCAAGCTAGGGAAACAAAACTGAACCGTACAGGTTGGAAAGCCACGCTAGCGGCCTCATGCGCCACTAGGCGTTAAGAGACTAAAGAAAGAAAGATTGTTGTCCGTATTGTTAAGCACTCACAAAAGTTTAATTTGTTTTCATTTAAAGGCAAAGAAATAAAGGAAAGAAAAGAGAAAAGAAAGAAAATTTAAAAGCATAGTTGAAAAATGAAAGTAGAAATGGTTAAAAAATGGAAATATGAAAAATTTATCAATTTAAATCTAAAAAAAAACACATGGATGCCGTAGTGTTGAGGAGTGCACCCGTATATGTAGTAAAAAATATATGTGCTGAGTTGTTTTTTTAATTAGTTTATTTTTTATTATTTCAAATTATTTATTTATAATGGGTTATCTATTTATTTAAAACGTACTTTCCATTATTTAGTTTTTACTATTTAATAAGCCTTTTTATAATTTATTAAATTTTAAAATGATTAATAATTTTCATGATGCATATTGTAGATAGTCCTTTCTTAGTTAATTAAATTTTACTTTTAAATGCCAAGGTGAAAGTGCATCCTCAAAGCGTGCCCCCATAAACGTAAGATTTCAATTTTTTGAAATGTATTTTTATTGTTCGTCCAATTTTAATTTTTTAACGAATTCAATTTTATTTTTAAAAAACTGAGAAGGAAATTGATTGCCCTTATAGACACTGGTGGGCAGAACTATTAGATTATGAATGTATTCTGTCGTACATTTTTTGTTTCTAATGAATTTATTTTATTCATTTTATATCAATAACAATTTTTTTTAATACTATATATCAAATTAATATTTATTTTTATTATTATTATTTTGCAACATCCTGCTAGGTCCCATGAAAAACACTTGAAATCCTTTGAAAATGTTCCCAAAAGTGACACATTAAATCTTAATACATGGAATAAAACATGCAGATTACAAATATTTTATAATGATAACCATCGAAACTTGTGATAATATATGAATAAAAAAATGCTTCAGTTTCTATTCCTCTATTCTTTTGAATTTATCGAGTCTTTGTGTCATGCCCCGAGTTCTCTCAAATGATATCAGTAGTGAAACTCTTTGCAAAAATAAATTGACTGAAGAAAAATTATGCGAACATTGAAATTACAAAAGAAGTTCACCATACTCTTTCAGCCAGGGATTTATTAATGTAACACTTCAGTGTCAAAATTATCGTTCACTATTTCGTAGTTCATTTTCTGTCAAATTTATAATCTAGGAAGTCACTGTGTGGTATTTGTGTGTTTTCCCACCCCATTAATGATTCTAATATGTCACAAATAGTAACTAAGTAATTGAGAAAAAGATTTTTTCTAAAGTCAAATTCAAAAGAATATGTGTAAAAATTGTCACTTTGATTGATGGTGTTTTGATTGCAATATTTTTTCTCAGTATGTTTCATATTCTTAAAATTAATAAAATGCAAGTTCAGTACACCTTAAAATTGCACTAAAAATTGATTGCTTTTAAATCATTGTTACATTAATTAATTTAAATGATTGAATTTTTTAGAGTATAATTCTTGGCAACCTCTATTTTAACTGCATGTAACCTGCTTTTGTATCAGTTCAGTGTTTTTTTCTTTAGTAAAACAATTCAACTGTTGTGTTTTACAGGTTTCCTTCTTCCTGAAAATTTATCTATTTTTGAAGTTCCTGAAGATTTCTTTGATCATGAATGCTTTTCACAACTTTCTGATCTTGAAACAAATCCTGGGAGTTCTTACATTTTTTTGTCAATGTTCAATCTTTTACCATGTCACTGAGAAGAATGCAAAACTGTTTTACTTTTCATACGTCAGACCCAGGTATATTCATGCTTAATAAACCGCATTTTAAGATGCACAACACAGTTTTTCTGTCTACTTTTATTCGACCACACGTGGTAGAAAATCCCAGAGTCACCAAAGCAGACGTCTGAATTTAGATATGTGTGAACTGATCCGTGATGTTAACAAAGGGGAATGCAAACATTTAAGGAGATGTATTATATTTCAAAGGCTATTTCACACATCATCAAAAATAAAGAATCTTTAAATATTAATTAAAATACTGTTGCAGCATGCATAAGCTGCTGTGTATGTGAAAAAAAAAAAGCCTTTAAGAATATGAACTGTCTTATGTTGCAGGTTAGATAATGGTTAATGCTCGTATTAAAAGAAAAAATGGTATATTTCGTGAGCCATGTTATTCTTTGGTGTCTCTACAAGAAACTATCCTTATTGTGTTTAGTATTTTTTGTAACCTAGTTTACAAGTTAATGATAGTTAAGCAATTGCATATACATAATATTTCTTGATGTTGAGAAAATTATTACAAGGTAATTATAAATACAAAGAAATTTTTAACATTTCATTTCAGTAAAAACTTAAAAATGTAATTTTGTTGAAATAATGATAAAATTATTGCAATTAAATTCTTTTGGAAATAATGTCCTGCTCAGAATGTACACCTGAGAAAAAAGGAAATATTGGATTTTCGATTTCATCAAAACGTAGTTCCGCTTCTAATTTTGTAAGCGATCATGAGATATACATTTGTTACGCAAGCTGAATCCGGTATTGGTGGTCGAGATTTTTTTCTATTTTCGTTGAGGGTTTAGGAAATCGAAGATTTTCGAATGCATGTTATCTGCATTTCTTAAAATTGGTTTTTCTTCCCCTAGTCTTCAATGAATCAATATTATTCTTAGAATAAATCATTCGGTCAGCTAAGAAACAAAAATTCAAACACAAAGAATTTCCTATGTATTTAATATTTTATCAAAAATACCGTTTTTCAATTCAAAATAGAAAAGAACGTAAAACCTCAAACACATGACAGCGTCTTTTCTTCGATACTTACATTTTGATCGAAAATGTCTGTAACAGAAACGTTATCCTAATTATATTTTTGAGAGAAATAGTCGGAATTCTTTAAAACGGTTACATACACATATTGTTTAGTAAATTCTTTGAAAATTAAGTTTGAGTTAAAACATCGTTATTTTAAAGGAACAGAAAAAAATACTCATTTTCTGCTATTAATTATTTTGGGAAAGGTTAAAAATGTACAAAGTAAGTATAATTAAAAAAAAAACTACTATTGATTTATTTGGTTCAATACACGTCTGTGGTTTCTTTGTTAAAATGATTCCACTAGTGTATTCAGTGCCAAAATGGTGCAGATATTTTGTACTTAGTACACTGCACACTGAATTACAATACAGATTTCAAAATATTAAAACTAATTACATTTCATAATGAATAATTACCAAAATAGAAGATGCTTCTACCTACAAATTGGAATGCAAGTATTATTACCACAAAACAATTAGTAGTACTAAAATTTAATGGTTAAGTGAGTTATGTATATACTTTTTAATTTACTCAGAGATAAAAATAAGAAATACGGAAATACTAAGCTACATTTGTGGACAACTTAGCTAGAAAAATCTTATATATTTCATTGATTTTATTTTCTTTAAATATACATTGGCTGCATAGGTCTCAGCTGTTAGAGCATACTAACCTCATCTGTCTAATCTCAATTGGTTCGTGCATGGGTAGTAAAGACTGATTATTTTGCTTGGTAGAGTTTATTAACCCATTTATGCCCAGTAGCTAAAATATAAGATGCTTGTTATATACTGCAGAAAAAGCCTGTAATGCGTATATGCTTTTACTAAAGCTGTTTTTCACAAGAACCCAAGTTCCATCTTCTTGAAAAAACCAGATGAAGTCACTAGTTGGACATCAGAATTCTTTTATTGACAGTTATCATGCATCTCGATGCTGTTATGTGGTTATATTATATCTCGTCCTCTCTAGTATAGGCCGTTAGAGTTATTGAAAAACAATGCAAAAAATATTATTCTTAAATTGGACGTACTACTAACAGAACAACAGACTAATGGAGAACTTTTCCCAATTTTCGGCACATTTTTAGATTTTATATCTCGATAATGGGGGGGGGGGGGATTAAGGGCAAATAGTCCTTGCGTTAGAAAATGTCTGAATATGCCATTTCAATTTTCATCAATTTATTATTTTTTTTTATTCAATAACTCAACATACTCTTTTGGGTACTACCAATTACACAGGTCTGCAACCAAAAAACTGCATGGGACATTTTGAATGTTTTTTACTTGACCTGACGTACGCAAACTTTTATCTGAACCATTGTTTTTTTAATCGATGAATGAAACTGAAAAATAAGCCTGGAACACATTCAAGAATATGGTACAAAAGTTTTTGAGGAGTAACAAAACTCTGGCTAAAAAAAAAAATCGTCGAGGATTTCGGCTGCATTAGAAGCTCAGCACTGCAGCATGAGTTTAAAAGTCCATTTTCTACATTCACATGTAGACTGTTTTCCTGAAAACCTTGGTGGGCTTTAGTGAGGCACAGGGTGAAAGATTTCCTCAAGATGTGAATGGCATAGAGAGACATTACCAAGGAAGATGGGGCGTAAATATAATGTTAGACTACTGTTGGATACTCCAGCAGGAACCATCGAATTTCAACCAGCGAAAGCGCACCATTAGGAGCATCAGTGAAAAGATAAAACGGTTTTACTGTGAAAAGGAGTGAACACTAAATATGATACTTTTTAAAGTGTGTTGTAATGAGTAAAAACTTGTACGGCTTTTTTTTTCCAATAAGTACACGGTTTTCTTTTTATTTATTGTTTTTCTGTTTTGACAATTAAGCCCTCACGTGTTGCAAAAAATCTGCACATGATAGGAAAAAAGGAAGCTCATATTTGGATTCAGCACACCGAGAAACATTAAAATCATTCAAAACATCCTATGCATCTGTTCGATTTTTTTTTTTTTTTTTGCAGACCTGTGTTATGATTATTTTTTCATTATTATACCATTCGTGTGTTTCCCTGGGTACTATCATTTGGAGAGTACATGAACAAAAAATCTTCTCTCACCCCAGATGTACTGGGATTCATCTATCCAGTACTGGATATTGACACTTATTTTCGGAGGAAGGCGTTGCAAAGACAAATTTTGCTTTCCTTTACACAGAAACTCAATTTTTAATATCATAAATCTTCTATTAAACCTTTTGTGAGTAAGATCAATGTTGTATGGTTAAAAAAGCGACAAAAAGATTACTTAAATTTATAATTTGTCACATTTCATTTTTCTCCACCAATACTCTTATTAAAATGAATATTTTGTGGAAAGAAGAAAAGTGTAGGGTTATCTACTGAAGTTTTGTGTACAAGTAAAGGATGCCGCTTGTGTGCCTATGTGAAAATAGATGTTCAGTTGACTCGCATATTTGCAGCTTCGGACAAGCTATATTCAGTTTCCAGGTCACTGATATGTATGACCTAAAAGCCAGCTCATTCGAGGTATTTTTGAACTGCAATGATAAAACTCCCCATGATAGGGGAGGAAAACAGAATCACTGCAGGCAGAATTTTCCATCTCTTCTACACCATATGAAAAGTGTATTCATTTAATAAGACCTTCAGGTGAGGCTCTTGTAATCTGCTTATCACCATAGTCTAGTAATATGCAGTTCTATTAGCTTTCAACTAGGGATTTCGGGGTTTCTACCCAGTATACAGTTCACAACCTTGTTTACGTCCCTTGGCAGTACCACTGTCTGAGATAGAACATTGTTTATAAGTGCCTTCTGTAATAGATCTATTAGTTTTTTGATTTTATTGAACAATTAAATATTCACTTCATTCGCAAAAGGTGCTTGAACAACATGTGCTTGAAGCAGAAATCAATGGAGAAACATTCTACAAGCTATGTGTTTTATTCTATCAGTAGTTAAGTTTTGTAATACAATGAATAACAATTCATTACAAACATGAGTATTAATAGACCTACTGTATGCTGTGATATTTTTTATGCACTAGTTATACTCTGCATAGCATTCACTTTTTTTCTTCCATTTAAAAATTTTTTGAATCTATACTTTTAATTCTTATTTGTGCATACTACACATAAGGCCTACAGTAAGATATGTACATTGGCCAACACTTAATGACTATTTGGGGGGAAAGTCACAAAATCCTTTTATGAGGGAATTAAAAAATGGAAATTTGTTAAGTTTTCCAATACTAACAATGGTTTTAATAGTGAGAAGCTGCTATAAAAGAATTGCATGCATGTAGAACATTACAAAATTAGTAATTACTGATTTTCTTCTTATTTTCAATATTGCATAGTACTTCTGGGCTTTTTTTTTTTTTTTTTCTATAGCCACTAGTCTTTAATTATCAAACATTTTCTGTTTTACTTTCAAAGTAATTTTTGGATTATCTGTAGTTTAACAGGCGTCACTAAGAAAAGTAATGACATGTTTTTCAAAGAAGCGCATGACATGAAAAATGTTTTTTTGTCAAGAAAATAAATAACAAAGAACTCGAAATTTTCAAAAGTATTAAGAACATGCACAGTTGGCTGAATCCTGAATATTTTATTAATCATTCCACATCCTTATAGTTGTTTTTTCTTCGAATGCATATTTTAGTGATGCATTTATAAAAAAAGAAAAAAAAACCATAGCTTACATATGAAATATTTTATGATAATACTTTGCAACACTTAACTCTTTCAAAACTATTGTACTGTATTGATGTTTTTCTTTATTCTATTTTCATATTAAATGATCATGTATATTTTTGCATGTTTTTCTACATAACAAGGTATTTTACTAAATAATTTTTATGTAGATTAAACGTCTTTTCACATTTGTAAATGTTTTTTAATTGTTGAAACTTTCTATTGCTTCAAATGGAAAAAAAGTTTCAAAAACTTTATGTTGAATTCAAGAAACAGAAAATTTTAAAAATTTAACAGCTTTTTGTGCCATTAATGATGTGCTCAAAACAGGGTTGGGGTTTTGGACGTCCAAAACTGATTTTGGACAGGACAGGTGGGTTTTACTGTCCAAAACTGTCGAAAGCTGTCCAAAAGTGTCTTAAACTGTCTAAAGCATGGCAAAAGGGTTTTAAGCTGACTAATTTCTATTAGCTGTAATATTGATAATGCATACATCTTAGTTTCTTAGTGTTAATTAGTTGTAATTAATTAAAATTTGACAATATTTAATTATATTAGTAATTTTAATATACGTTAAAAAATGAACAATTTAGTCATAACTCCACTGCATAAAAATTTCATAAAATAGGAATTAGTAGTACTGTCAAAAAAACACTCTTGAAGCAAATAATTTCAGCTCCATTGGAAACTCAAAATGTGTAAAACTGAAGTCTTTTGTGGTTTCTTTACAATATTGTTTTCAGTGATGTTCAAATAATTTTTTTAACCTTAGATTGAAGAATAATAAACTGATGATAAAATGTTTTTCACTACTCAAGAAAATTTTTCTATTTTTGATTTTTGTTTTTAATACTGTGTATTTTGTTTCTAACAATATACACTGAAGTGACAAAAGTCATGGGATACCTCTTAATATCGTGTCGGCCCTCCTTTTGCCCGGCGAAGTGCAACAACTCGACGTGGCATGGACTCAACAAGTCGTTGGAAGTCTTCTGCAGGAATATTGAGCCATGCTGTCTCGATAGACGTCCATAATTGTGAAAGCGTTGATGGGGCAGGATTTTGGGCACGAACAGACCTCTCGATGGTGTCCCATAAATGCTCAATGGGATTCATGTCGGGCGATCTAGGTGGCCAAATCATTCGTTGGAATTGTCCAGAATTTTCTTCAAACCAATTGCGAACAGTTGTGGCCCGGTGACATGGCGCATTGTCATCCATAAAAATCCCATCGTTGTTTGGGTACATGAAGTCCATGAATGGCTGCAAGTGATCTCCAAGTAGCTGCACATAAGCATTTCCAGTCAATGTTCGGTCCAGTCGCACTAGAGGACCAAGTCCATGCCATGAAAAAACAGCCCACACCATTACGGAGCCACCACCAGCTTGAACAGTGCCTTGCTGACAGTTTGGGTCCATGGCTTCGTGGGTCTGCGCCACACTCGAACCCTACCATCGGCTCTTACTAGCTGAAATCGTGACTCATCGGACCAGGCCACGGTTTTCCATTCATCTAGGGACCAACCGATATGCTCACGTGCCCACGAGAGTCGCTGCAAGCGATGTCGTTCTGTCAGTAAAGGCACTCGAGTCGGTCTTCTGCTGGAATAGCCCAAGAAATCCAAATTTCTCCGCACAGTTCTAGCAGACACGTCCATTGTACGTCCCACATTGATTTCTACGGTGATTTGACGCAGTGTTGCTTGTCTGTTAGAATTTACGACTCTTTGCAGACGTCGCCGGTCTCGATCTTTAAGTGCAGGCGGTCGACCACTGCGCTGTCCATGGTGGGATGTTATGCCTGAAATTTCATACTCTCGGCACACTCTTGACACAGTGGATCTGGGAATGTTGAATTCTCTAACGATTTCCGAAATGGCATGACCCATGCGTCTAGCTCCAACTAACATTCCGCGTTCAAAGTCTGTTAATTCACGTCGTGCGGTCATCATCACGTTAAAACCTCTTCACATGAATAACTTGAACAGAAATGAAAGCTCTGTAAAAGCACTGCGCATTTATACCTGTTCTATGCGATGCTACTGCCATCTGAAAATTTGCATATTGCTATCCCATGACTTTTGTCACTTCAGTGTATACACTGCTCGACATTGAAAATGCAACACCAAGAAGGAGTGGTCAGAAATTGATGAAATTTGGTAATAAGACAGAGACAGCATGGAACAATAAGTGATATTTATTTCAAAATAAATAAGCAAAATTTAGAGCGAGGACGGCGTCGGCTCAGTAAGAAGTAGAACCACAGCGGACAGCGATGCACGAAGAAACACGTCTAGGCATGGAGTCAATAAGCCTGCGGATGGTGTCTTAAGGGATGGCACTCCATTCCCTTTCAACCATTTGCCACAGTTCGTCCTCTGAACGAGGCAGTGACAGGTTCTGCAAACGGCGTCCAATCACGTCCCACACATGTTCGATTGGTGACAAGTCAGGAGAGTATGGTGGCCAGGAAAGCATCTGTACACCTCGTAGAGCATGTTGGCTGATTCGAGCACTGTGAGGCTGGGCGTTATCCTGTTGAAAAATTGCATTTGGCAGACCCTGTAGGTAGGGGATTGCCACCGGCCGCAGTACATTATCTACATATCGTTGGGCCGTCATAGTGCCCCGAATACGAACTAGAGGTGATACGGAATTGTATGCAATAGCGCCCCAAACCATTATGCCACGTTGTCGCGCTGTGGGGCGTTCCACAGTTACTGCCGGATTCGATCTTTCTCCACGTCGACGCCACACACGTATGCGATGACTATCGCTGGACAAACAGAAGCGGGATTCATCTGAGAACACTACGGTTTGCCATTCTGCCATCCACGTCGCTCTGGTCCGGCACCATTCCAAACGTTGGAGTCTGTGCTGTGAGGTCAATGGCAGTCTTCTTAGCGGGCGCCATGATTGCAGGCCACGTGCAACCAGTCGACGGGAAATGGTTTTGGTCGACACAGGAACATCCAGGGTACCTTGCACGTGCTGCAGAATGGACGTATAAGTGACTTGCGGGTCCGCCACAGCTTGTCGGTGAATCCGTCGATCCAAGCGGTCTGACGTCACTCTGGCTGCACCTGCACCCCTCAATGTGGCTACATTTCCTCGTTCCAACCATCTCCAACACAGCCGATGCACAGTGCTTGCATCCATGTGGGTATCAGCTGCAATTTGACGTATGGACCAACCTCCCTTTCTCAGTCCGATCACCATACCCCTTGTAAAGTCGTCTATACGCTGGAAGTGTCTTCGTTGAGGACGGCACGGCATTTCCTCCTATCGCACATATCCTTCGAGACAAAAACCAAATTTCTCCGATAATTAGTCTGGCAGAAAAACCAACATGAACATAGCCCACTTTTCAACTTCATTCTCTTATATCTTACTTCACGTGCATCGGAGAGCTGCGCATTTCATATCATTTGCATAACTCAGTGACGTGCGTCTACGGTAAAATTTGCATGAATTTCTGACCACTCCTTCTTGGTGTTGCATTTTCAATGTCGAGCAGTGTATATGAAGGGCTCGGGCATAAATAGTGGTATCTGACAAACTCGAAAAGACGTATTGTTTCAAATTAAAGAAACAAAAATCACTTGTGAAAATGTAATTAAATATACTCGAGATACACAGCACTTAATCAATGTACCGACTTCATTTTTTAAATAGAAAAAACTTGCTACAGTTATGTCTCGAAGCAATAAATCTATATATAAAAGAAAAAGTTTTGATTTTTTGAAATGCTAGTTCCCATTTTTTACACCCAAACCCTTCATATGTGCGTATACTTCCTCAAGAAAAAAAAAACATCCTAGCTTGCAAATATTTAGAAAAACTTATCAACAATTTCCAAGGATCAGTAATGATTTAGTGTATGATTATGAAATGTCACTTTTGTCATTTACTTGTAAGTACAATAACCTAAGGAATTTTTAAAACAATTTTGGAAATTCCATCAAGTTGATGAAGCTCAGTTTAGTTAGTGCCAATCTTATTAATAACTATAATTTGTTCAAACAATCAAAGGACACACTAGTACAATTAAAACCAATTGCGGATTCTTTGGATAGTTTACAAAGCGACAATGGGACAATTGGTGATGCTTGTCGTGTATGGTTAGAGTTACTTAAAGAAGATTGTTTGAAGCCTCACATTACAGAAATTTCGAAATGTGTAAATCAATCAATGCAACCCTTTCATTTTCTTGCATATTTATTAAACCCCAAGTATAAAGGAGATGGTTTGTCAATCGCTCAAAAAGAAAATGCTCGCTCTTTTTTGATTCAGAAATTTCTTGGCAAGCACATCACTTCTAATTGCCTACGAAGCTGAAGCTGCTCTATTTCCTTCGACTTATTTTTCAGAAACCGGAAGGAATGCTAATCCTGTTACATGGTGGACTGCGATCACCAAATTACTAGAACCAGAAGGATATTCCAATGAGTGTTTTAAATATATTATTATTTTATTGTCATGTCCTGCAAGTTCAGCCTCAATCGAGAGAATGTTTTCAAACTTTGGCATAATTCACTCAAAACTCCGAAATCGTTTAGGGGTAAATACGGCAGCTAAACTGGTCATGTGCTATCGGATGTTAAGAGTGCCAATTGAACCAGATTACTAATGTGTACATATGATGTACATTTAATATGTGTGTATTGTGTACACATAATGTGTACATTTTTTTTTTTTTTTTTGAATTGTACTACTTTTAAATTTATTTCTAATATTTTGTGAAATAATTAAATATTCAGTAAATGTCGCTGTAACATTCTCAAATGTTGTGTACCTTTTTAATTAGTTGCAAAACTGATTTTTTGCATTTAAGTCAATTATTGTACCTTTTGAACACCCTCATTTGCATCTATATTTAAAAGAAGTTTAGCTAGTATTAAAAATAAAATAATATAAACTTATGAGAATTAATTCATTTTTTAATGAAGAATAGTAACTTCTAAGTAGCTAGATTAGTATCAGCTGAAAATCTTATATATGTTTTTATGTACATATTTAAATGTTTACATTAAATAAAAATGAGTCAAGTATAAAGTATAATTTTGTGCTTTTGATATTTGTTCAAAACATAAAATTGTACTAAAAATGTAGTTTTGGACAGGACGGTTTAAACCGTGGTTTTTACCGTTCTGTCCAAAACCTTGCCAACCCTGGCTCAAAAGATTTCTAAAAAATGTCCAAATGATAACTGAAAAATAACATTTTTATTCATGAAATATAGATATAAGTAATATTTATTCATAGTATTATTTACTTAAAGTTTTCACTAGAACATGAACATATGCGAACCAATTTCCTGAATTGGCTTAACACTTCGAAGTCTCGGGAACTTAAAACATGTTTTAAAACCAACTCTTACATGCTAATAGACTAAAAAATATTTATATTGTAAAAGATGTAAATCAGAAATGAATTTTAATTTGCATGCAATATTTAATGAGAAGTATTTAATAAATCTAATTTATCAACAGCATATAATAGAAGTATTAAAAGTTTATAGGAAAACTAAAAAAAAAAAAGCACATAAATATTCACTGCAGTCTGTAATGATCATTGTTTGTGTGTTCTTGTAAATCCTTGCGTATAAATGAAATTTTGTTTCCTACAAATATCTTTAAATTTTTATATCAAGTTAATGTGTATTGTTATTGCTTAAACCACACAGATAGCTTGAACCACGGAGCCCTGGTAGATATTTCTACCTGATTTAAGGTAGATATATATATATATATAGCTTTGGTTTATAGAGCACCACTAAGGTGGAAGTTCAATTCAGCTCAGACAGTACATGAGAGATCAACACACCATCTATCAACATTTCAATAATTTTGAGCCAAACAGCACCTGATTCGGCTCTCTAGAATGGGAACTTGGAGGACTAAAGCCATGACATAGTTAATATACTTCAGTCGCCATTATTTAAGATACAGAAACGATCCAGGGTCCCCCATACCTACCATTACACGTGGTTTAAGCTGTTGGATGAGTACCTGAAAAGAACTGTTTTTTGATTCAGACAAGGAACCGAGTAATCCCTGACATGAAAATTGGTCAGTAAAGATGCAGACTGCTTTTGTATTCCATTTCAATTTTGGGAATAATCGAACAGTGGAAATTAGTTCAGTCTATTAGCAAAATAGTAGAACTTACATACAAGATGTTTAGGAACAGTCAAAAAATGTTTCTAAATTTTCTAAATACATTGGAATGCAGAGATATGCTATCTGTCAAATGCTAATTTCACAAACTATGTCAATGAATCTTGCTTTTTTTCTTTTATTCTTTAGCACCATCAGCACTAGAGTATTTTATTAGGGCTGGTATCAGTTATACAAACAACATAGTACAGGGTTCGTACTTCCTTAAAAAACCCTTAAGAAACCCTTAATTTCATCAAGCAAAATTAAGGTCCCTAAAAACACCTTAAAAAGTCCTTAATTTTGTAAAAGTTTCCTTAATTTTTCAAAAACTGTTTCAAGTTTTTTTTTTTTTCTGTTCTCCCCCGACGTATAAAAAGCTGGAGTGTTGTTATCCAAGGTTGCAATACATTTTCGCCCGTTATACCCATGCTTAACAACTATTCAAAATCAAATGGGTCATTGTTTGCACCCTGCAGTAGCCTATAACAATATATAAGCTGGGATGCATTTTCAAAACCTTAACAATATCTCAATTCATTGTGTACCAATGAGAAATTTGCAAAGATTCTCTCAAACCCAGCAGATCTACTTGCCATTGTTGTCAAGGTACAAGCAAGAAACTGTTTGAAAGTAGCTTCATTTAGTTACATGACAAGCTTTTGAATTTCAGAGTTTGATAAAATAAAAAGCAAAGATAAAGTATTTATTTCATATGGGTATTTGATATTCTATCTATTACATTTAACATTAACAATATATTTACAAAAAAACCTCTTGTACCATTAAACCAAATAAAACCAACCAACCGAACAACAAACTGAATAGTTTGTTAAACAACTTTTACATAATTATTATAAATATTAATTATTATCAAGTTCTTAAATGATGAAATGAAATTATATTTTTAGTTTACAAGATCAAATATTATTTGCTACTATTAAAGATGTTTTTCTGCCAGTTTTTACTGGTTATAACTAGTTTTTGCCACTGGCACGGCAACCGGTTTCTGCCGGCAGAAAGCTAACCCTGTTCCTAACACAACAGCACAACTACAAGCAAAACTTCTTGCAACAATCTTGACGGATCTTGATATCGTATTGACGGCGTCAAGATTGCGTATTTAATCTTGCATAAAGATTGCACAAAGATTGTTCAACCAAGATTTTTATTCCAATCTTTATGCAATCTTACATACATCTTGGCTTTTCAATATTGATTTCGTCTTGCAATATCAAGATTGCATCCATCTCGTCAGCGTCAAGAATGAAAAGAATGTTCTTGATATCTCATTGTCGCCGTCAAGATCATTAGCGCGCCCAATAGGAGAGAAGCGCATGCGCGGAGTTTTGCACCCGGCATTCCGGTTTTTTCCTTCAATACGAAGCGAGCGCTGCACGTGGAGACGTGGATACGATTTAGGCTTCGTTAAAATTCGGTTGCTTCATTGTTGTGTGCAATATTATTGCTTTTTATTTGTGATCCTATTACTGCATTTATTCAATGACGCAGTGCTATACAATCCATATCGCGACCGATTAGCGATCAATTGCAGAAATGGGTGACAATAAAGATTTTCGTTCCTAAACGTGGCTTACAACAAGGGATTACACGCAAAGATTTTATCATAACCACTCTTCAAGCTCACGAGTAAGCTAAATTTTATTCATTAACTATTGATGTTATTCTTTAAGATAAATTGATTTTTTGTCTAAACAGTATTTTTAAAGCTGACATCAATCTAGAATGTAACTTAAATTTTTTGTTGGTTATCTCGGTACAATTAATGCTCCTCAATTAATTCTAATTAGGCATTTTATGTCTTTGTAGTAAATAAAAGAATCATAAATTTAAAAATAAATCAAATATTGCACCATATTTTTATCAAACCCACTTCTATTAAGCATAAGTAATAATAATAACATGAAGAAGAAGAAAAGAATTAATATTGATCTTAAAAAATTCAATTAAAATAAATTCAAAAAAAAAATCAATTAAGATAAATAAAGTTATAACTAAGTGCTTAACACTTTTTTGAAGTCTGCAAGCTAAAATGAAACATCAGATTTAAGATGTAAAGTTTAATCGGAAGTTAATGTAGACATTTTCAGTAAATACAATTAAATTGCAATTAGAATAAACAAAAATATCTTCATGTGAATTTCCGATCATGTGTCAGCCTTAAAATATTCTTCAGCTGGAAAAATAATCAATATTGAAGAATAACAGAAATAGATTAAGAATGAAATTTAATTCGTGAATTTGAAATGAAAATAAAGAATGGAATTTACTTCCTGAATTTGAAGCGAAAATAACAAAGAAATAATAATAATAATAATAAAAAAAAACACCCTGCAAACGTACTGATTTTGCACTGCATAACAATACGTGTGCAGGGTGACAAAAGCTGCATACAGACTAATTTTACACTGTCATATCAGTGTATCCTGCCATTTTAATGTCAAGATAATGTGTATGCAGGATTACAATAGCAACCACTTCTTGCATGCAGATTGATTTCACACTGCTATGCCAGCAATTTGATGCTTCAAAGGCAGAGCCCACCCTGACATTCGACTGACATAAGGCTGCATACACCTTGACAGTCAACATTGGGGCAAGTCGCTGACAGCTCTCAGAGAGTAACATAACATTATCCAGGCAGCATTTAGGCAAGATTAGATTGGCGGACGCGTTAACCTGCATGCAATCCTGAGGCAAGATATTTTGCTTGCTGGGACACAACAACACATGCACACAAAGAAACGACAAGGACAGGAGAGAGAAAGTATATCCGTGCTCGAGCCCGGTTTCAAATCCAGAACCTCTCCATCCAAGTCATCCGACTTCTTTAACCACTAGACTGACCAAAATTTTGATTTTTCATTTTTTTCTTAAAATTAATCTCTGAACTGTGCGTAATTCATAGCAAAAAAATTTTTTTCAATTCGTACTATTTTTAACGAAGTTATAAGCTATTCTGTCAGTACATTTGTAACCAAATGTTTCATTTAAATGCATATATCTCAGAATCGTAAAATTTAAATTCATGCGTATCTTCGAAATGCTCCCTGCAGTTCAATATATGTTTAATCACTCTGAGTTTTTTTCAGCTTGATCAAAAGATACAAATAAAAAAAAGTTGGGGAGCAAATTTTCAGTATTCTCATTTCTTTTTTTTTAAATCAGCTTTAAATCCAAATTTTATTGACGTTTTTCAGAAAAATTTGAAATTTTAATAAGAACTCAGTTTTTGACACATTTTTCCCTAAATATTGTGGTTAATGAAATTTTGCTCCCCAACTTTTCTTTAAATATGAAATAGGCATCTAGAAAAATTGAAAGAATCAAGTTTTTTAAAAAAATGGTCCGCATGGAGTGGTTTTTGCGGTTCAAATATTTACGATTAAAAAATACAGTATTCTCTGTATTTCAAAAACTATACAGAAATTTACAACAAAACTTTATACATTATTTCCCCTCATAAGGGTCTATAACTTATAAAAAAATTCAGAACTGTATCTTCAAAATTGAAAAAAATGATTTTCATACTCCATTGTAGCCTTAAGAGCAAGAATCTGAGAGAATGTCCCGCCTGTGATTCATGACGTCTCAGATTTTTTTCCAAAAAATTACCAAATATTTATTATCTTATTGAAAGACCAAATCCAGAATGTTTTGCTCTGAAGTTGAGTTGTTTAGTTCTTATGGACCCCTGAAGGTGAAGGTGCGGTATCAAAAATTAAGCGGATTTTCAAGACATGGAAGTTGCTGTGAGCCAAAACTCTTACCAGGAACTGTTTAACTCCAATTTTCTTTTGGTATATGCAAGGCCGTAGCCAGGATTTTTTTTCGGGGGGGGGGGGGGTTCGAAGTGAAGAAAGTTTGTTTGAAAAAAAAATAAACAATGCAACTTTTATGACGCAATGGGAGCAAAGGCTGTTTATACGGAGGGGCGGGGGGACAAGGGGGCACCTGCTCCCTTTCACTTCCGAAAGTAAAGCCCTTCACTTTTTAGAGCGAAAAATTAACGGTCGGTTATTTACTGGGTGGATTGATTTATTTCATGAAAATTAAACTGAAAATAACACAAAAATGTTTTTTTTTCCTCATCTTATTTCACAAGAAAGGAACTTTGAATTGCAAAGGGGATATCTACAGTAAAAGCCATCCTGCATTTCAGACTGTATTAAAGTTTTTGGAGGTCATTTGTTAAAATCCAATAATATAGGCAAATTTTACAGAAAAAAAAAACAACTTTAGGGTGCCGCCCTAAGCTCCTCACAAACTTCTTTTGATCCCCAATTTCTTGGTGCACCAGCCACCTATGATTGGGAGTATGTTGGACTAACAGGAAGGAGAGCGAAGTTGAGGTAATGGACAAGATGTTAATCAATAGGCTTTTGGGAAGAAGGAAAGGAGTCTTTCTCCTCTCCTGCATTATTTTTCAAATAAATTTATCAGAATTTATGACGACATCATGTTTGAAAAATTGAAGAAAAGATAATTAAAGAAACTCTGCGACTTGGTGACGTGGAACGTGGGACCGAAGGAAGGAACATAAAGGAGTGCGACGATAAATTGCTATGTGCTATAGGGGTCGAGAAATATAGTACAAAACACTTCGCACCCAGAAAACAAAGAATGCATTTTCGTTAACTCATCACCGCTCCATTGATAACAACAATAACTGATTTAAACATCTGTATCTGTTTTTACTGTGATCAATGTGTTAAGAGATAGAAGTTTTTAAAAAATCTTATACTTTTTGCTAATTTGTTCGCAGTAAGCCCAAAAGGGGACCACACTTGTTTTGTGGCGTAAAGGAGAGGATCTTCTGTCTCTTTCCATGATAAATAAATCTCAACGACAAGTGCCATAAATTTTGTTATCCCGTTAAAGATTATAGACCAGCAGGAGAGACGGAATAATTTAAGTTTTAAGTTGAAAAGATAGAAAAAAACTCCTTTGGCGAAATAGTGCGCAGAACTATGGGTCATTCCATGTCAAGTGTCCCAAACTTCGAGAAAATCCCCACTCGACCCCCTCCGATTTTAATGAAAATTTTTTTGGATGTATATATAAAACTTGCATGAAACCATACCAAATTATAGCTCTATAAGATATATGGTTTAGACAATAAAAATTATTTTAGAAAGGCCTCTTTTTCGTGTCTTGAAAAAAAATCACCAAATCGTCAAGTTTGTGCTTTTATTGCTCGCGATCTAAGACGATTATCAGGCTCAAATTTGGTGATTCTGATCACTGTTTATGGTAGAATAGCCTACTTGTGTAACAGAAGCTCCACGCACTGTAGATTTTTTGCAGTTTGCTGCCAAAGTTGGTAAAAAATCGTATTTTGGCAAATTTGACCACACGTTATCAGCTTGTATCTGCTGAGAGAATGACTTTCTGAAGCTAATTCTTTCCTCGTTTGTGACATGATAGTTCGTCCGAAAGGTGTGCAAGTGGCATCTCGATAGCTCAAATAATTGCTGAATTATGCGAGTTGAAATTCCAGTCAAATTTCTTTTTTCTCAATTTTGTCTCAATTTCAAAGGGCAATATCTCGCAAGGGTCATCTTGAATTTCAATTTTCTTTACATCATTGGAAAGAACACACTTTTCTTAACTAAAAAACGTTATTTTTATTTTTGAGACAAACCAGTTTCAAGGGGATATTGCAGATCAAAAATGTGTACGTCATTCAACGTGTAATTAAAGAAGAAAAGACATTGACCTCAAAAGTTGATGTCAATTTGTTCTATTAAAATTTACAGGAGCTATTGTTTTTATGTTCTGATAAAAAAAACCTTTTTTAGATATTTTCGAACTTTAGTTTTTGTGTGCGCATCCGTAAAAACTCAAAAAATGGAAAAAAAACAAAGTTTCGTTTTTAACAGAAATAATTATCTTCTTATCGCTGCTATAAGAGCCTGAGTCTTTTCCAATGTATTATTTTTAAGCTCTTGAAACAGAATTTCGGATAATATGTCACTTGGCAAGGTGTCATCAATATTTTAAATTCATAAAAAGCATTGTTTCCTTTTTCAAAAAAAATAAAAATAAAAACAATTAATAAAAGAGATAAATAATAAATTAAACAGTTAATATGGTGTGTACGTGAAAAAAAATATGTGTAATAGGACTGCAGAGCTATTTTTCTAACAAGAAGTTCTGTCAAGAACTAAACGAGCCTACTTTCCCGTACATCGACATCGGCGTTCTAGTATCTGATCATTATTCTCTTGATTATCTAAGACTAAAAATTATGTCAAACATACCTTTTTAGCACTTGAAGCTGATTTCTAAAAGCAAAATATACCCCTCTCATCAGATGAAATAGACACATAAAAAGTAAATAAATGAATAAATAAAGCTTTGTCGCACCTTTTAAAGAATGTAACTGTTACAGTTCTTCCGTAGAAAAATTCCTCAATTGTTTTCAAAAAAAAAAAAAAAGTACAAAGTACATCAAAACACATTTTATCAAAGAAAGAAAAAAAAATAAAGAAAAAAAAACTCGTCCGTTGATAAAATGTCTCGAATTTCACTTTTAATCCGTTGCCAGTTGCAGGGCCGGTCTTAGGCCGATTGGACAGATTTTGCCCAATCGGGCCCCGCTCTAGCAAGGGGCCCCGCGCCGACAAATTATTTTTGCCTTTAGATAAATGTTTAAAAAAAACTATATCAAAATAAAAAGCTATTTGGCAATATTTACCTGGTGTTTAATCCGTCTGAAATTATAGTGCTACGTTTAGTTCAATTTATGATGTAGGAGCAAGGGGCCCCGCGCCGAAAAATTATTTTCGCCTTTAGGTAAATGTTAACAAAAAAATATATCAAAATAAAAAGCCATTTGGCAATATTTAACTGGTGTTTAATCCGTCTGAAAGTATAGTGCTACGATTAGTTCAATTTATGGTGTAAGAGAACTTTCTGAAACTTTTGACATCTCTATTATTCTATTGAAGTTATCTGATACATTCCCAAAACTACTACTGTCAGATAAATTATTAGAAAAATATAAACATTTGTTGATTTGAACATCTTAAATCCAGGGTCGTACCTACGGCAACTCATACTCTATTGTCAAAAACAGAAAAAAAAAAAAAAAAAAAACATAATCGGCCTGCCTCAACGTCAAAATTCGAAAAGATTATCGTCACTTAATATTATGGCTATAGGGGCTTTTCGCAGGGTCTTATTGTACTGGGGTCTCCCATTTAAGGGGCAATTAAGGTATTTACTTATTTATTTGGAGGCGGGCTTATTAAAATTCATCAACAATGAATAAGGGGGGGGGGTGATAAGTGTCAGTCAGCGTCTTAAAGGGGGCGATGATCTCAAAAAAGTTGTGAAATACTGTTCTAATCAAAACGTCAACCAGAGAATTGGGGCCCACAATACAGAATGCTGAGTTAATGATTTTTCTTTAAATATTCTTTATTACTGAAAAAGAGAAGTAAAAAATGCGCTTTGTGTTAAAACTAAGCGATTTTAAGAACAAAAATAAATAATGTTGGGGGGAAATCTTAATTTTCTTCAAAAAGAAATCCCGACACTTGAATTTTCAACCGATATAAATTATTGGGTAATTAATTGTGTGCCCTTCTCCCCTTTCTTTCACCCTCCCCCTTTTTTTCTACCTCGTCTAAATTTAAGAACGTGTTCAAAACCTTACTTCTCCGAAGCCTTCTCCCACAAAAAATATTAGGGAGTATCTAAAATTTCGTTTCCTGGGTTTCAATTTTTAAAAATTTTTCAGGGAAAATTCTTCTAACACCTAAAAACATCGAAAATCATTTAAAATTGCGCTTTTGGAACTTCAATTTTTAACAAACTTCAATGCCCTTAACGCTACTAAATACAATCTTACACTCACGCAGTGAAACGGTTATATAAGTAGTCTTTTCTTCATCAGTGGCGAGCATACGGGGTAGCTAAGGGGTTCAAGCCTAGGGAGCTAAGGGCAGAAGACAAACCCACTGGACAAAACCTGGGAAATTCTAAAATTGCCATTTTGTGCTTTTATTTTTTTTAATTTTCTGCTAGAGAGCACCCAATCCCCAACTTTCTGTTTAATGCCGCCAGAGATAATTTTGAAATATTTTCAAGGAAAATTTTTGGACGTTGGACTAACTTTTGGCCAAGTTATGGGAGAAGGAACGGGTACCCGTTCCTTCTTCCATAACTTAGCTAAAAGTAACTTAAAATTAGTTTTTGAGGCAACAATTTCAAAGCATTTCTAGTAAGAAACCTCCATCTAATATCAAGGTCCTATAAGAGAACATCTAAAACTGCGTTTTCAGGACTGTAATTTCCAAAATTTTCGGGGAAGAGCACTCAAAGAGATGGGGGAGTTGGAGTTTTTTTTCAAAGTGCCACCCACCCCCCACCCCTTAAAAATATTGTCTCGTTTGGGCCTCTACCTAAAATGTCTTCAAATATCATTTTAAAATATATATTTAGAAAGGAGAGTCTGAATTTGAGCCTGAATTTCTCGCCCATTCCTCTGACATTACCGAAGATTGTTTAGAATTGCATTTCAAAAATTCAACGAGGATAAATGTCTAGAAGAGCGCTCTACCCTGCCATCCTCTAAATTATTATTCTAAGCTTGGTCCCATTAGCCCTCTCCAAATTTTAAACATATATATTGTTTGTTCATTTTAAGTTGGCGCGTGGCCCCGCCTCCGTGACGTAAGACCGGACGACTCTATACCGCTGTTTAGGGTATGAGGGTTCTGACCAGTGCTGAGAAAAAGCGCTAGTTGGCTATCATTATCGCGCTGGATGGAGACTTCAAAAAAAGAAAGAAAAAAAAAAGAAACCAGTTCTTTGCACTCCAATGCGGCTTTGAAAAATACAATTGAATAGGTTGCTAGAACAACGTTTCCTCTTCTTTTTTGGGCCTTTTTTCTTAACTAATGTGAAAATTAACTTATTTTCTTTGAAGTAAGTTTTAAGTTTCCGAATACTTTAAAAAACGATTTTGTTCCATTATTTTTATGGAATAACGCTACGGCAAACTTTAATTACTCGAATATGAAGAAACGATTAACAGCTCCGTCCAGTGGAGGGGGGGGGGGCATGGCAATGAGGGTGCCGTATAGAGTTAACGATATATTTTCCAGCAGCAAAAGTTATTTCTGAACATTATTTCTCTGAAATGAGGGTTTGCTTTGATGGGGTTGGGGGCGGGGGGGGGGGGGTGTCATGAACTCTTAACAGCTTGTAACAAAGGAAGTGTGTGACATTACACATATTATTTGCAAATATGAAAGCATTTTATAGCCCCATGTTCATCTAACATAGCGTGAGATATGACGGGGGGGGGGGGGGGCGGGCGGTGCTTTACTTTGTGGCAGAGGAGAAGGGAATCAAATATGTTTTTAAAAAAGCGTCATTTGCTGAACTGAAGTGCTGTAATCCACTTCTTTAGGGCGGGGGGTGGACATTCGCCCCAGGGGCTCATCTCTCAGGTCGGCACTGAAAATGAACTTATGATTTTGAAGCGGAGCATACAAACTAAAACCACTTCTTATAGCGTACAACAGATGATTAAATATTTCTGAATGTTAATATTCGTGCAAAATTCAAAGGCATAATCTCAATTTTAATAGTCGATTGCATGGGTTTTATTTCAGATTGATTTTTTAGTATTTTCCAATTTCTTTTATTTTTCATATTTAAATTCTATTCTGAACGAGAAATCATTCCCTGCGTGTGTTCCTGCCAAACGGGGGGAGGAGGGGGAGGGGGGCTAAAAAATGTCTTCAGCATTTCTTGAAATTGTAATTACTTTAGGTCTTTGAATGTATATCCGCACAGTGTATAACCTGGGATTTTGTATATAATAGTTAGTACCCATATACAATATATATAGTATATATGAAGGGCTCGGGCGTAAATAATGGTATCTGACAAACTCGAAAGGACGTTTTGTCTCAAATAAAAGAACAAAAGTCACTTGTAAAAATGTAAATGTACCGACTTCCTTTTTTAAATAGAAAAAACTTGCTACAGTAATTTCTCGAAGCAAAAATTCCAAATTAAAAAAAAAAAAGTTTTGATTTTTTGAAATGCTACTTACCATTATTTACACCCGAGCCCTTCATATATATATATCTATAGTAATATCTGTATGCATGCACAAGCGAGAGGCATGAACACCCCCCCCCCCCTCCAGGAAAAAAAGAGAGAGGCACGCAGTTATCACAAAGAAAGCAACCCCTAAGCGTTTCAAGGTAACATACTCTGAGCTAATTAGAATTTCTATATGAGGATTCATGCCCCCTCCCCCTTCCTTCTCATATGTACCCTTATTATTCAATCTGTATGTACTCTAAAATAGTTTGCCACAAAGTTGAGTTAAACAAAATTTATTCAAAATAACATAAGTCAAAAGAAATGAATAATTCTGGTACGTTATTTCCGCACGAAAAATGTATACAATATTGAAAATATCAACTTGTAATTCAAAATTGATTTTTAAAACTAAAACATAATAAAACTTTCGATATGAAAAATTCTTTTGAGAAATAAAACGAAAGCACCCTTGCTGTAAGCTATTTCTTACAAAAGTGAATGTAAAGCATTTTCATTCCATTTTTGATTTCTAGATTCAATTTATTAAACGCTGATATGGACAGCTTAAACTGATTTCATTTTATTTATTCCTAAATGGAAATTATCAGTGGATATTCTTAACGAAACAAAGATAATAGCAGGTACATGATTTAAATATACTAGTTAGATTCATCGTCGTAACTATCGGTATCGCTGCTGAAATTGCTATCTGAAGTAGAATCAGAACCGATGGTAAAAGAAACACTTTCAACAACTTCCTCTATAATACTGTCGTTTTCCCAGTATTTGTTTTCGACACTTTCAATGTGTTTGCAATGCTTTCCCCACCTGTCATCTTTAATGTTTTCTATAGCTTCTGATGCAAGATTTTTTAGGCGCTCCAAACTGAGATCCGCAGTCACATTGTTATCTCTTACATAACGTTTAACGTCCGCCCAAATTAATTCGATTGGATTCAAATCGCAGTGGTACGGTGGAAGTCTTAAAACCTCATGTCCCTTTTGTTTTATAATTTCATCAATGCAGTATTTTTTTTCGACACCTGCATTTGCTGTAATAAGCTCCATTAACTCAACTTTCCGCATTTTTTTATCATGTGGAATTTGGTTTTCCTGCAACCAGGCAAACATTTTATCTTTCCTTGAGCTCTTAGTTGGTACAGGATTCTGCACTTTCGAATGATAAGCCGCATTGTCCATGATGATTACTGAATGCAGGGGAATGTTTGGCAGCAGTTTTTCAACAACCCATTTTTTAAAATTATCAAAGTTCATTTGCCCGTGATAATCTCCGGATGCCGATCCAGCTTTAAATATTAACCCGGCGTTTGGAACAAAACCGGATTCGGATCCAGCGTGGACAACGATCAGGCGATGGCCTGCTCGATCTTTGACGGTAGCGCCAATTTTTTCGTTGGTCCAACATTTTTTGAAAGAAAGATCGCTGTCCAGCCACGTTTCATCTATGTAGACAATGTTCCTTTTCGCTTCTCGAATTTTTTTCATTTTCCTGAGAAAACGAAATCTCCATGCAACTATATTAGGTCTTTCAACTAATATTTGCCGCTCATTTCTACATCGCTTATAGCGGAAACCTGCAACACGTAAATATTTCCATAAGGTTGATCTTTTCCATGGGAAGTTTATTCTTTGCTTTACCACAGGGAGTAAGCGGGATAAGGATGGAATTTTTTTACCTACGTAAAATTCATTCACGATTCTTCGCAGAGTACAGAGGTCAAAATTGTCCAATTTTGCAACAGAACGTTTACGATTTTTTCCAGGAGAAGACAACTGTCCACTTGTAGTCACATCTTCACTTTTTATTCTTTGTATTGTTCGCATTGAAACGCCAGTGGCTGTAGCAGCACGTTTTTGTGCTTGGGAAATTGGAATCAATAATTCCCCTGCTCTGGCTTCATTTTCACAAAATTTAGTGACATTATTTATTATTTCCCTTTCTTTTGAATGAATAATTTTCCCTTTTACTGACATTTTGCGATAAACGCAGACGTTTTTAAAAAGCTTAAGACGTGAGTAGATAGTAGATGAGCGTAGCAAGAGCCTAAAAAAAAAGAGCACTAATTTTTTTTAAACAAATTCAAACCCACGCCAAGCTGAAGGTTGTCTCATTTACACGTGCGAAACATAGATAAGCGAAGCGAGAAAAAAAAAAAAAAAACACTTAAATTTTTCCAGAAATTTAAAACCGCGCCAAATTTAAGGTTGCTTTATTTACACGCACGGAACTTTGCTCACCGAACACCCCCGCTTCAAACTTAGATCAGTTCCACTCCAAGTGCCTTCTAAATTTGAACGGACAATACCCCACTACTTGCCTGCCACTAGTACAACTCAGTTCTTGGGAATATAATCAAAAATGCAATATGCTTTTTCGGATATATGAAACGGTTATATAAGTAGTCTTTTTTCATCATCAACGAAAGGGTCAGGGAAGGTGCATAAAATAGAAAGAAAGGTTAGTCTGTAATGGCTTGTTTTAGCAAGCTATTGATTTATTATTATTTTTTTTTCTTGTAAAAAATAGCGAAAGAAAAAGCTTTTATTTTAAAAAGAGTTATATTCATTTGAGCCTCAAACTAAATGTAATCATTTTGCAAAGGGGGCCCCGCCAGAGTTCTCCAATCGGGCCCTGCATTTGCTAAGGCCGGCCCTGGCCAGTTGTTAAATATAAATAAAGAATAAAATGCCCTCGTGAATGAAACATTTTTGTTACAAAAAAAAATCGTCTGCCAAAAATAATAATAATAATAATAATAATAATAATAATAAATTCAATGAAACAAATGAATAAATAAACAAAAAATCGTCTGCACAGTCAGTCATTTTTTTTTCGGACTGTTTACTCAAAAGTTATTAGGGGTGACAGCTTGCTTGAGCGGTTCAATGTTGAACGAAAAATTGTTCAAATCGGAAATGTAAATACGGGAATGAAGTATCCTTGAAAAGATCTTTCGAACAAAAAAAAGTTTGTTCAAATCGGACTGTTAACTAAAAAGTTAATATCGCGGGACAGGTTGTTTGAACGGCTCAAAGTTGAACCAAAAATTGTTCAAATGGAAAAATCAAATATGGGAATGAGCTGTACTCGCCGAGATCTTTCCAACAAAAAAAAGTTTGTCCAAATCGGAATGTTCATTCAAAAGTTATTAGGGGGGGAGGACAGACAGACAGACCGACCGACGCACAAATTCCCCATCTCAATACCCTACTTTCAAATTTTTAATTTTTTGATATTTATTTCATTTTTTTGTTTCTTTTTGACTTTTTTTTACTTGGCGATATTTTTTGGACTTGGCGACATTTTTTAGATGCATTAAGCCAATTTTAATGCTTTTTTCGTCTCTTTTATTTTTAACGGGAAAGTAGGCTAAAAAGCGACAACGAAAGTTTTCGATAGAGTTGAATATTGCAATTATTTCCACCGTGTAAATAAATGATAACAATAGTAATTGAACATATGATAAGTAGTAATTGAAAATCCATTCTTTATACTGCCGAGGATGTGTCTTTCAACCTGTGATTGCAATTTGCCCATAAACAAAAATGATGAAAAATGGGAAAATGCTTTTTATGACCTTGAAACATTAATGACCTATAACCTTGCCAAGTGACATATCATCCGAAATTCTATTTCAAGAGCTTAAAAATAACACATAGAGAGACTCAAGCTCTTATAGCAGCGATAAGAAGATAATTATTTTTGTTAAAAACGAAACTTTTTTTTTTTTTTTTTTTGCTTTTTCTTGAGTTTTTATGAATGCGCACTCAAACACTTAAGTTCAAAAATATCTAAAAAAGGGGTTTTTTCATCAGAACATAAGTACAATAGCTCCTGCAAATAATAATAGAACAAATTGACATCAACTTTTGAGGTCTATGTCTTTTTTTCTTTGATTTCACGTTGAATGACGTACACATTTTTGATCTGCAATATCCCCTTGAAACTGGTTTGTCTCAAAAATAAAAATAACGTTTTTTAGTTAAGAAAAGTGTGTTCTTTCCAATGATGTAAAGAAAATTGAAATTTAAAATGACCCTTGCGAGATATTGCCCTTTGAAATTGATACAAAATTGAGAAAAAAGAAATTTGACTGGAATTTCAACTCGCATAATTCAGTAATTATTTGAGCTATCGAGATGCCACTAGCACACCTTTCGGACGAACTATCAGGCTACAAACGAGGAAAGAATTAGCTTCAGAAAGTCATTCTCTCAGCAGATACAAGCTGATAAGGTATGGTCAAAATTTGCCAAAATACGATTTTTTTACCAACTTTGGCAGCAAATTGCAAAAAATCTACAGTGCATGGAGCTTCTGTTACACAAGTAGGCTATTCTACCCTAAACAGTGATCAGAATCACCAAATTTGAGTCTGATAATCGTCTTAGGTCGCGAGCAATAAAAGCACAAACTTGACGATTTGGACAGTTCTTTCAAGACACGAAAAAGAGGCCTTTCTAAAATAATTTTTACTGGCTGAACCATAAGGCTTATGGAGCTATAATTTGGTATGGTTTCATGCAAGTCTTATACATACATCCAAAAAAAATTTCATCAAAATCGGAGGGGGTCGAGTGGGGACGCCTCGTACACTTGACATGGAATGACCTCTATTCAAGTTTATTCAAAGGATTTTTTTTATTTTTATTATTCTAATTTTTCTTTATATCATCAAAAACCTCAGACCCGTCACAACTTCGGGGGGGGGGGGGGACCTCCGACCATCAAACCTTGAAATTTTCTTTTTTTTTTTCTTCTTTTTTAGTTGAATACTTTTTAAAAACTTTTGAGGTTTGAAAATTTCGGGGGGGGGGGGGGGGGGTTCTGACTCTCTGACCCCCCCCCCGCTGGCTACGGCCTTGGGTATATGGAATATAGAAGGTTGAAACTTTACAAAACGAATGTTAAATTTGTATTAAGTTGTTGCCGTAAGGTCAGTGAAGGCCCTCAAAACAAGGCATTTTTGACTTTTTTTAGCGTTTTTGAGGTTCAAAAACAGCTTGTACATTTCAGTTGGCACGGCAAAAGTAGTGTCATTTGAAAGACCAGTGTAAGCACTTTAAAATAATGTATAAATAACCGAGTAAAGTTCAACATGCTTTTAGTTGCGTAAGGCCGAAATATGAAAAATGTCATATTTTACTGATATTCAAACGGTCATAACTTCTTCTGGCAACAACATATTGAAATATTTTTTTTGCCAATGTCATACTCTATTCTTTGTCTTAACAGAACAGTTGAGTCCTTTCAGGCGAAATGTGAAACTTTTTTTTACAAAAAATGTGTTTTTTCCTGTGCATTTTTTGTAAAAAATTTTTCACATTTCGCCTCAAAGGACTCAACTGTTCTGTTAAGACAAAGAATAGAGTATGACATTGGCAAAAAAAATATTTCAATATGTTGTTGGCAGAGGAAGTTATGACCGTTTGAATATCGGTAAAATATGACATTTTTCATATTTCGGCCTTACGCAACTAAAAGCACGTTGAACTTTCCTCGGTTATTTATACATTATTTTAAAGTGCTTATACTGGTCTTTCAAACGACAGTATTTTTGCCGTGCCAACTGAAATGTACAAGCTGTACTGAAATGTACAAGCTGTTTTTGGACCTCAAAAACGCTTAAAAACGTCAAAAATGCTTTGTTTTGAGGGCCTTCACTGACCTTACGGCAACAACTTACCACAAATTTAACATTCATTTTTTAAAGTTTCAACCTTCTATATTCCTTATACAAAAAGAAAATTGGAGTTAAACAGTTCCTTGTACGAGTTTTGGCTCACAGCAACTTCCATTTCTTGAAACTCCGCTTAATTTTTGATGCCGCACCTTCACCTTTCGGGATCCATAAAAACTAAACAACTCAACTTTAGAGCAAAACATTCTGGATTTGGTCTTTCAATAAGATAATAAACATTTGGTAATTTTTGGGAGAAAATCTGCGAGGTCATGAATCACCTCATAATGCTAAGCGTGACAGTTTCTCAGATTCTTGCTCTTAAATTTTTCTTGCAGTTTTACCTGAGAGCCATTTTCCATCTTGAAAAAGAAAAGTACTTTCAGCAAGCTTTAATGAGACATCCTTGTACTCTAAACCAACACGTTTCAGAATGCTGTTTGATGAAGTTTTGGGAGAGAAAATATTTTTCAAAGAAGACATCGCAGAACTCTTTGATCAGTTCAGCAATCAGATGCAATCATCAATCAGAATGAACAGAGCATTAAGCCTCTGAAAACAGATCAAATTGTAAAAATAATATTCATAAAATATATGTATATTAAAATAAAATTAAAAACAAAATAATTTTGAAAAATTCAAATAAAAAGAATAAAATCCTTTTTTTTTCTTTGCATTTTGTATTCTTTATGCATATAGTTCGAATGTTACGTAAAATGTAAGTTCAGAAAGAATCATCAATATTTATTTTTTCTAAAACTTATTTAAAGGTAAATATCGTAATGCTTTAATTCAATTCATTTCATCAGAACTACTTTAACCTGTTAACCGGGGAATTAGCTATTGCTCAACTCGTTTCACAATGGGAACTTTTTTTCGCAGCGATAAGTTCTATCACACCTTAAATAATAAAAGAATATCGTTTTTAGCTTATGATTTTTATTTATTTTGATAAAATATTTTATATTTTTAGCCATATTTTGTAGAAAATAAAAAGTACTTAAGTTATAAATTTATTACTAATAAAAATATATAAAACACTGAAATTCACAAAAAGAATATTCAAATCAGAAAGTTATTACTAACATGTAAGATACTGAAATGCAGACTAAAATTAATCCAAATTGTGGCAGCTCGAAGTATAGATCATGCAGCGCCCGTTTTCCTGTTAATAGCGCTCAAGTTACAGATTACAAGAACATAAAAATTCATGACGCATCAACAATATGATGGCATATATATAACCACTCTAAGATTTAATAGATAAGAACAACGTAGAACGTGATGTGTTCAATATATTACGATTCATTTCCATGACGAAAAATTTCGTCATGCCCATTGCTGTAGGCTTTTATGTATGACGAACTATTTTGTCATACCCAGTTAACAGGTTAATAAAACACACTTAATTACAGATCATAGGTAGCAACATTAAAATCTGAAAATTAGCAAGACTTGGTGAAAAAATTGAGGATACTTTTTATAAAAAATTTCATGGACAAAAAATTGAATTAAGAAGAGATTTATAAGCAGGGACCGCGCTAAGCATTCGCCACCTCGCCAAATGCGATAAAATAGAAAATTCGGCGAAGAAAATTCTGATTCGGCTAAAGTATTGGCGAATGGAAAATTGTCAGAAATGTTCACTTGGGGAAAAATACATGTATTACATTTAAAAAACAAATAATTAAAATTCTTTGACAATTGAAATTTGGCTAATTTACTGGCTAACAACTAAAAATCCTAAGCGAGGTCCCTGAGTAAGGATTCGTTAAATTAGGCCTGAATCGAACCCAAAATTTGATTTTCGGCCATCCGGCAAGGTCCTAGCAGTGATCGTAAATTGGGATTATTTTTTTGAAGTTAAAGAAATGAACTTTCAGGTTTAAAATCTCTTTTCCTTTTCATGATAACACATTCTCTGCAACAGATAAAGATTTAGGAAATTTAGAGAAAAATGGGTATTGTTTTACTAGGTTTTTTGGAAAATGCAAAATTAAAAAAACAAGAAAAACAAAATAAACATGCGTCAAAAATTCAATTACTGAAAAATTCTTTTTTAAGGGAATTTGTCGTTTTGATGAAAATTACGGAAAAGTTTACTTCATTAGAGAATGTGATAAGTTATAAAAATTCTTTAGTCTTTCAAGCAATCTGAAAGTTAGTGCCTATAACCAGGGATGATTGTGAGTTCATAAAAAATACCTGAAAGTTTTTAAGGAAAAGGGGGGGGGGAGTGTTTTTTTAAACCAAGGTCCCTATTACTTAAGCACACCTAATTTTATAATTATACATACATAATAATTAATTTCCTTTCATAAACTAACACATTTCATATATTCAAATAGTTTTTAGTCAAAATAATGTACATGCATTTAATTAAATTGTAAATGAGTAATAAAGTTACTTTTGAGCTGGTGATGAGCAATTATCTCCAAAAAATATTTCAAGGAGAAAGCAAAAGTCTAACGGAATTACTGTTTGTTGTGCGAAAGCATTTATAAAGTAATGAAAGTTGCATTTGTTATATTTTGTTGCATTTCATTTGCTTGTCTCCTAACTAAGGGTAATAAGCATCAAAAGTGAGAAAAATTTGATTCTCATATCGGATGCAAATAAAATAATTTAGTAAGGTCAAAAGACAATTAGAATTTTCATCTTAACATTTTTATTTGATGAATATTATTAATAATTATCGGTATAATCATCAAAGATTCGAAAAAGAAAATAAATCCGGAGGTGGGAAGATAAAAGCATAACTAAAAATATTTTATTTCCGGTATTTTCGAACATGAAAATACCAGAATCGATCATGGAAATCCGGTAAAATACCGGAACACAATCACCCCTGTATAACGTATATACAGTAACCCCTCGTTATCTCGCTCTTTTCTTTTGTCTCCCCCAAAAAAAACTTTTGGTTCGAAACCATTTTTGAGAAAAATGTTGGTCGGCCATCACAAATGAAGAGAAAGAAAAGCAATCTATACAGACAGACAGATGATTCTGTAGATGGGTTAGTAGAACCAGCGAAGTTACTGGGTTTATCAGTTGCTGAAGATGAACTTCAACAATGGGTTCATATTGATTATGATGAACCTACTTTCGTAACTCTCCGATCATGGGCGTCGCTGCCTGCTGAAGATTGGGGGGGACTTTGGAAAAAAAGAAATGCTAGGAAAAATGCATGTTTTTTTAAACATGTTTAGTCTTTGTAAGGACCAATGAACATTGCAATTTTCAAATGAGGACCACAAGGAATCATATTTAGACCCGTCGGGGGGGGGGGGGGTGGAGCAGTGGTGCGTATAGGTTTTTATTTCGGAGGGGGCCCATATAATCAAGCTTAGTCACCCCCCCCCCCCCCAACTTTCTTTTTTTTTCGCTATTACTGTAAGACATGTAGAAATTTTCAAATTGAATTAAAATATTGTAATTTTTGGAAAAGATAGAAAATTTCGAAGTTTTAGATTCCCTCCAAAACTTTTTTCGAAATTGAAATTATTTATGCTACCTTTGATGGACGTTGGAGGATCAAGACCCCTCTGGGAAACTTACTGAAACTTAAATTCTAAACACGCAATTTCAGGCTCTCTTTAGTGACGTTAAAGGAATTGAAAAGTCTCGGGGCATCTCTCCTGAAATATTTTGACACTGAAGCACAATTTAGGAGTGATTTCTTCATGATGGAGTAAAAGAAAAGAAGATGAGTTTTTTTTTTTTTTTTGAACAGAAGTCTCATTTAAGTTATCTTTGGGAAGTAAAAATTCAAAGACCCTCCCCTGAAAGATTTTCGATATATAGATGCGCAATTTCGCGTTCTCTTTGGAGACGTTAAAAGACAAAAAGGTATCTCCCTCCGAAAATTTTCAAAATTGAAACCTTAAGCCATCTTTGGTATTTGGTAGTAATGTTAGCAAGGACTCTCTCCCGAAATGTTTCGAAATTAATGTTTTAAAAACATTTTTTATTTAGGTTATCTTTAATACCGTCAAGAGAAGGGGCAGGATTCGGGAGCTGTACCCCGAAATTTTGCGGCATTGAAGCTTCAAGAATGCAATTTTAAGCTCTATTTTTGAAACTGAAGGTTCAAAATTTTACTTTTAGCAGAAGTACCCATTACCCCCAAGAGCAGTTCAACTTCGAGATTTTGGCCTTTCGAGATTTTGGGAAAACACCGTATCATTAAGGGGCACACAAGGACGGATACAAAGGAGGCGATCGCCCCCTCCTGTGAGGACCTCTCCACCAGTAGTTTTTCGATATTGAAGCTCAAAAAGTTTTAAATGTTGGGGGAAGGAGGTTTGGGGCTCCCACAAGGAAATATTTCGAAAGCAGTGTTTCTTTCAGACATTTTGCTCCGGGGGGGCACTTCGAGAATCCGGAGAGGCAGAAAGATTGGCAAATCCAAAATGGGGGGGAGGGGCGGAAATAGCCTAAAACTGCTTCTTGGGGGCGCTTTCGTCACCCCCCATTTCAGAAATTGCTCTTTTACTCCCCTCCCGCTTCCGATAATAACCACCAAAACCAGAAGTAGGATCCGCAGCTGCAAATTGTCGACGGATGCGGGGGAGAGTTTCAGCGAAAAAACGAAAACTAAAAATGAAAATTTTGTAGGATTTTTAACAATGTTGAGGGAGTTTAGATCCACTGCTAAAGAAAATTTTCCAAATTGAAGCCCAAAATGTGCAAATGTCGACTATCTTTAAGGCTACAGTGGACAAATAAAATTGATTTTTTTCAATTATTGATTTATATGTCTAAAACTTTGTGTGCTTGTATTATTGTATATTTACCACATCTAAAAGCATAAAAAACACAAATCAGTGCAAAAACAATGAATATTTTTTTTTCAAATTTCAAATTTAAATATTTTTTTAACAAAATTTCAAAATGTTCCAGGCGTTGCAATTTTTTTTCAAACTTTGAATTTCCACGTAATTTCCAATCATTAGGCATGATTGCATAAAACAATGCATCACATGTAATGTTTTATGTGATAGTTTATAAAAGATGGCTGAAAATGAAAATTTATATGATATTTTTCAACTGAAAATTTTTATTTTCAGCCCTCTTTTATAAACTATCTTATAAAACATTGCATGTAATGCATTGTTTTGTGCCATCATGCCTAATGATTGGCAATTAAGTGGAAATTCAAAGTTTGAAAAAAAATTGCGACGCCTGGAACATTTTGAAATTTTGTTAAAAAAACATTTAAATTTGAAATTTGAAAAAAAAAGTATTTATTGTTTTTGCACTAATTTGCGTTTTTTATGCTTTTAGATGTCGTAAATATACAAAAATACAAGCACACAAAGTTTTAGACATATAAATCAATAATTGAAAAAAAATCAATTTTATTTGTCCACTGTAGCCTTAATGACATCAAGGAAATGATGCAGTTCGAACCCTCGTAATTGGAGCTCTAAATACACAATTGTAGGTCATTTTTGGTAATATGTAAGAGGATCATGGACTCACCCCCAGAGTTTTTCTGAAATTGAAAGTCTAAAAAGGCTATTGTTCGTCATCTCTAATGACTTCAGAGAAAGGGACAAGATTTGGAACTCTCTTCAGAAAAATAAAATCGAAATTGAAGTCTTAAGCACGCAATTGTCAACTTTCTTTGAGGAAGTTGGGGACAGAAATATGGCTCGTGCCACTATTTTAGAATTTTTTCGAAATTAATGTACTAAAAACGCAAACATGCGACGTCTCTAATGAGTTAATTATTGCAGAACGGAGCTCTAGCCCGGAAAAGTTTTTCAAATTAAAATCTTGGTACATAACTTTAGTGCATTTTTATGTCGTTTGAGAAAAGGATGGATTTTGGGCTTTTCCTCTTAAATTCTTGAAATTGAAGTCCTGGCAGAACATTAGTAAGCCCCCTTTAAACGTTGAGAGAATGTATGTCCACAGACTCTCCCCAATGAACTTTCAAAAATTGAGGTTCTAAAAATCATTTATAAGCTAACTTTGAGGAAAATCAGATAAAATTGAGTTCATGGCTCTTCCCCTCCCGGAAAGCTTTGAAGTTCAAACCATTAAAACGCAGTTATTGATCATCTTTGGTGACAGTAGTGGAAAAAGAATGCAATTTGATATTCTCTTCTGAAACATTGTCGAAATTGAAGTCTGTATGTATATTTCAGGCCATTGTAACCGACGTTAAGTGAAGGCGTGGCGTACACACGAATAATTTCTGAATTTTTAAAAATGAGATCCTGAAAACGTATTTGTAGACTATCTTTTACAAAATTATGAAAATTGATGAAGTTCATAACTCTCCCTATAAGTGTTTTGAAATTGACTCAAAAAAAAAAAAAAAAAAAGAAAGAAAACGGTTAGGCGATCTTTGACGATGCCAAGAGAAAAAGGATGGGTTTGACCAAGTCTCCGCCGGTATTTTTTCGAAATAGATGTCCTAAAATGCAATTGTAGGATATCTTTGATACCACCTCCCAATGTATTTTAAATTTTCTTTTATTTTAATATTCATGTATTAAATATTTACATTTTTATTTGCTCATTTAATATTTTTCCTTTTTTTATTCATTTTCTGTGTGTGATAGTGCAAACTACATTTTCCTCCGGGGGGGCAGTTGACTTTCTCCGGGAGGGCAGTGCCCCCCCGGAGAGATGCCTGAAAGAAACACTGTTCGAAAGTCGAGTCCGAAACTTTTGTGATTAATATTTGCGAACCAGTATACATAATAAAATGTAAGTTATAAAAACCAATTGCCCTTCCCTTGAAAAATTCCTAGATTCGCTCTTGAGGGCACGTTAGTATTTCCTTCAATGCATACGTAATTTTTGTGGTACTGATGTCTTAAAAATCGTTCCGTGTGCTCACTCTTCCCGGTAATAGAGTTAACAAGAAATTTTGTAAAATCTTTTTTATGTTATAACAAAAACAGTAAAATAAGTAAAACTTACATGATTTATTTCCTCCAAATATGGTACTCTTTACTGGATAGGACATGCTGTACTGGACCGATGGGTAGTACTATGCTTTATGAAAGGAATCGCTTTTCACGAAGAAAAAGATCCTTCTGTAACTGTTCTCCGAAACAATTTCTTGCTCACATTATGTGGCAAAACAGGTGGACACATTGTGCCCCTTTTAAGTATTTAAAGACCCTTCCTCTCTGGGGGTGGTACACTGCGGGTGGTCAGAGAGATTTTTTAGTGTCCATTGTGATGCAGCTGGCTGGACAGTGTCAGGAAAAGAGGGATGGGTGTCGTTATCAGAGACAGGATCATGAAAAAAAATTTGAGCTGGGGTAAAGTATACAAAAGAAAATTTATTTCTTGGATAACAGGTTGTAACGTTTCCTGCTTTTAATGGCATTTTCTCGAAGGACTGATTCTGATGTAATTACTTTCTACAAAAAAGATATTCGCTCTTTGCGAATACTGTTACATATATTCCGTTATTCGACATTTGATGGAAATATTTGGGTGAGGGGGGGGGGGGAACTTTTTACTATTTCGAAATATCGGGGAGGGTGACGCATCCCCGTGTCAATGGAGATAATATTCACTTTGAATCAGAGGTGTAATTCTTAGGAAAAAAAAGAAAGGTAAGGGGGATGTTTGCTGTGGGACTCAACCCCCTGCGTCCCTCCCTAGCATGGACTAGATCACATCTTCGAGAGATAACAGATTCGACTTCAAAGGAAGTGACCTAAACAAGGAAAGCACAAGAAACCCCCTCTAAGATTTATTTATTACTTCTCCTGGCTCTGTCCGAGCAGGGGGGGGTAGGAAAAGGGAAAGTCTCTATTGTTAAGTGGAGGAATTGGATCTTACTACGTAGTGATAGGTTTTGTAGGGGAAAAATGATTGCTCCAATAACGATGCTAAAGGCACCGAAAGCCCGAGACAGCTGCATGCGAAAATAAATCAGACGGTTTTTCAAGTAGATACGGAAGTTTTTGTTATTTTAGTTTAGATTGGAGTTTTAGTTTTGATTTAGAAATGAAAGTCTCGTTTTTTTTTTTTTTTTTCGAAATTATTTAAAAATATTGAGGGGGACTTCTGAGGAGTTCAAAATATTGGGGGGGACATGTCCCCCTCGTCCCCCCCGCCAACGACGCCCGTGTCTCCGATACAGATACCATTGCAGAAGTGACAAACAAAAACCCCAGGACTGTTACTTGCAGTGAAGATGAAGATGAAGTGCCCTCATATGCAACTGCCAGCATGAAAGAAACTGTAGACATGCTCGAGAAAGCATACACTGCATTTGAACAATCAAACTCTGATCACATATCTGCAATGCAGTTAATTCATTTCCGCTCTTTAATTGCAAGTGGGAGACAAGTGTTGAAGGATAAATCACGGCAAACGACTTTGGATTCTTATTTCACCAAAACAATAGGTTAATTTTATATCAGTATATATATTTTTTAAGACCTGCACATTGTAACAACAACTGCGATAAGTTCTATTTTTTTGTTACTTTTGACTGAAAAAAAAAATCTAATGTTCGTTCGAATAAATGAATTTTTATGTATGTGCACGTATAATTTACTTACATGCTGGATAGAAAACTATTTTTAATGACCTCGGTTATATCGCGCTTTTTTCTTATCCCCCGAAAAGCGCGATATAACGAGGGGTTACTGTACTATGTCATTAAACTTATAGAATTTTGAAACCAAAATAATACTTTTTTTTGGCTCATGAAAATTGATAATTAGTTCGAATATTGTATCCTAAGAACTGGAACAAACTTATATGCCAAATTTTACCAGCTACACATAACATTGAAATATTTTAGCTTTTTTTTACTCTGTTACATGTAAGTTATGCTATTTTACACATTTCCTGCCATAAAATTTAATTGTAGCCGCTTTTATAAAACTCGGCACTTTTTGTTTACAATGATTCTACCAGGTGAATAATTATAATTTTGTGTTTCCTATAACTGTATTATCCGATTCCTGTGTTTTATATTACATAAAATTGAAGACTTGGATACTTGTCATTTTACCATGGCAACTGAAATAAAATTGGTCGAAGAAGATTAGAGTAATGTGAAAATGACATTGTGAGGAGCTAGTTGAACTCTAATAATTTGGACAGGCTAGTGAAAATCTCCTCGGGAATCTATGAGCTTCATTTATAAAAGTATTTCTGTTTTTGAGCTACAGACAAAGAATTTTTTTCTATAATCTCTCATTGATAAGATGCATTATCTTACAGTGATCATATATCTATATATACCCCTGAACAAAGTTTACAAGTACCTTTGTGCTATTGATGTAGAGAAAAATACAACGTTAAGGAGGCACAAATAAGCAGGGATACTGCAGACACGTGTTTCGGCAATACAAGGAACGCCTTTTTCAATGCAAAAAAATTGTGAGCTTATGGATGCACAGACATCCGACAAAAGATATCCTTTTGTCGGATGTCTGTGCATCCATAAGCTCACAATTTTTTTTGCATTGAAAAAGGCGTTCCTTGTAACGCCAAAACACATGTTTGCAGTATCCCTGCTTATTTGTGCCTCCTTAACGTTGTATTTTTCTCTATACCCCTGAACGTCTGTTCAAGAGCGTTTCATCAGAAAAACCACCTGTAAGCCAAACACAAAATCGCTTTTTGAAACCAGATCAATAGCTTTGAGCTCTTTTGCTTTGATGGGATCAGTGAGCTCACTCTTAGTGCATAGCTCCAATAGATTTGTTTCAATTGTGGTACTCATAGCCATTTCAGAAGAGAAAACAAGTTCCAAACAAAGAAAAAAAATGTTCAAGGCCAAGTGGAATTCTAAAATCACTCAAATTGCACAAGGGAAGATCTATTTACTAAACTGAATTCTTTCTCTTTTTTTCTTTTTTGGTTCAAGTTTTTATTTGATAATCATGTCTTTAGTTTTGGTTTAAAATCTAATTCGAACAAAAGCAAAGCTTTTTAGAGCATCATTATGTTACAGATTTTATATTTTTTTTTCGAACGATATCTCAATGCAAAATAAAATAAATATTTATGCAAGGACCTAACCAAAATCAATGCTAAAAACTATAGTCGCCTTAAACAGATAAATGCACATGAAAAAGATGAATTTTCGAATCTAATTTTTTACAGACTAAAAGCACTGCATTCTCTAGTATTGGATGATTGGCAGACTTGAAGAAAATAGAAAATTAATTGAAAACTGCTCCACAACCGAATTTTTTTTTCTCTCCTCCAAACAAAAACAAAACAAGTGTTGCCAATA